>VOPJ01014787.1:0-17588 GCA_014673585.1 Semibalanus balanoides | reverse complement strand
CTGCCGTTACCCTCCAGCCTGCCGGCAAAGACAGAGCCCACACACTTAGAGGAAAATTAGTAACTAAGTAGCAAGCCAAACATCACAATGTATAATAGACCTTGTAGTGTCTGGATATGGAAGGTAGTATTTTTATGTGTTATCGCCAAACTGTGTTCGCTCAATAATGAAATGTTTTTGTTTTACATAAATATTGGAATGCGAATTCGGAGGATTTCGTGTTCTTTGAACATTTCATTTAGGCCCAATCAATTCATAAGAAAGACAGAATTCAACTAAAAACATTGACTTTGTATAATTGAGCTGATTGCCATATACATAAAGCGACTGGAACTATATCCAATATCCATAATAAAACTTTGGTCCTGTTCACTGGCGGATCCAGAAAGTGTGATTTTGACAGTTTGGGGGGGGCCAAATCCCAAAAATTATCGACTAATTCTGAAAACTCATCGATTTCGGCTTGCTTATGTATCAATAACTGATAAATAAAACAAACTTTCTCTAGTAAAAGTGCTTAGTTTACGGACAAACTCGAAGGATTAATGTGTCAAGATTGCCGCCGATTTTTGCGTATGGTTGGGGGGGAGGTATTATGTTATGTATTATGTATTGTGTAATGATATATGTACCATCTAATTATTTATAATTATATATATCTATAATTATATAATCGAATGTAACATAATTATGTATCATCAAATGCAGCTCGACGAGTCAAATATAATGCTGTTCAGCTAAGCACTTTAATGCACTTACGTACAACGTTATTGCCAAAGACGTGCTGATGACCATTATTTTTCTCAATTCAAAAATATCAATACAATATTTAGAGAAATAGTATATCTCCAATATTTTTACTATCAAAGGCATATAAATATATTTAAAGTCAATCCTGGCAAGACAAAAATCATAACTTGTAGTGGTCATATTATACAAACGTGATTTTAAATAAAATCGAGTTTCAAAATGTCAAAATTTAGAAATTTTCAAAAAATTACATGACATTAATCTATGGTTTATTATTATTATTATTATTATTATTATTATTATTATTATTATTATTATTATTATTATTATTATTAATTATTATATTTATTATTTATTATAATTATTTATATTATGTATATTATTTTTAATTATTATTATAATTATTATTAATCGATTATTTTAATCATTATTATTATATTATTATTATTTATTATTATATTATTATTATTTATTATATTATATTATATTATATTATATTATTATTATTATTATTATATTATTATTATTATTATTATTATTATTATTATTATTATTATTATTATTATTATTATTATATCAAGGTTTATATGACTCCCATAACTAAGATGAGAGATATCGCCCGCCGAAAGTTAAAGGTTTGAGCAAAATCGAATAATGCCTGAGGCTATATCTCAAAAAACATTTGACGGACGAGGCTGAAAATGAAACAGCCCAAATCTACGGCTCAGTTTACCAATACAATTCAGTTTTATTGAAATCTGTGATATAGGGTGTTATTTCGACACTTTTTTGGTCGATCTGTCATGGAATGCCCCAGTTGTATTGTACGTCGGGCCAGAGTCTTATACATTATTCACAGATAACACGGTGTATACTTTAACTTTCATATGGGTCGATGTCCGCGACCTTGGCTGCCATTGATGTGTGATGTTTTCGCCACAGAATGTCCTCTATTCAGTTTATTCCATCAGCTATGAACCCCGCTGATGTCCTCCGGCAGGGTGGACGGCACGGGACACACGGCTGGCACCACTGTGTGCCGAACAACGGGCGTACAGTGTTCTACTTCTATGTACTGTTTTTCCTTCTCGTATATGGCGCGTTTTGTGCGCGTCAGTCGCGACTCAAAGCAGACTGCCGGCGGTGAGCTCCGCTCAGGCAGAGAAAGAGGCCTGGGCTCAGGTCATGCCCTGAATGACCTTATAGTCGGTGACAACGGTACGGTGACCGTGGGACGGTGCGCCACTGAGTGGGGGTATGTTTGCTTGGTCGCCAGACAACTGAATAACTATGGCGTGAAGCATTCACGTGACGCAAGTGTGCCTGTAGAGACGCCTTCCCCCACCAGGGAGGTCGTCATACCCCGGCCACCGACTCTGTAGGACAGATACCCTCCACCAGCTCTGTAGGACGGATCGCGCGATGAGGCGGCTCACAGCTGTAGTCTGGGTCGCCGCCCTGTTGTTTTGGCGGTCTGGGGCGGTGCTGTCAGAGCCATCGGGGGCGCTGTTCCTGCAGCAGTCGGCTCAGCAGCTGGCGTCGCTGGCGTCGGACCGCTCGGTGGCTGCCGGCTCCGCCATCCAGTGCGCGCTGCTCTGTCTTGGCTCACCGACCTGTCTGTCGGCCAACTTCCGGCCGGCAGACGGCACCGGAAGTACCGCCGGAAGTGGCAGCTGTGACCTGCAGGAGGAGCGGAGCGGCGCGCCGCAGCCGGCAGCTGCCGGGGCGGTGGCGCTGCAGCTGCCGGGCAGCTGCCGCCAGCTGCAGCAGATCGGCTACCGGACGGACGGCGTGTACCGGTCCCGCGGCCTGCCGGAGCCTCTCTACTGCGACATGACCTTGACCCTGGGCGGCGGCTGGACCCTGCTGGTGGCTTTCATCTCCACAGACGGCTGGTCCGTGGACTCAGTCATGGAGCGCGACATGGATACGCCCACCATCACCGACAACTACTCCATCCTGCGCATCGGAGACGAGATCCGAGACCTGGCCTCGTCACCCTACTTCAGATACAGGTGGGTTATCACCTCACTTCAGATACAGTAGGGTCTTCACTTGTTCGTATTCGTCGTGTTCGTCACTTGTAGATATTTACTTTTTCGTATCTGGTCAAAAAATCTCAAAAGCGAAGTGCCAAAACAATACGTCATGAGTTTCCATAACACTTTGTATGTATGTATGTATTTGTATGTATTTACTTCGTGGCTTATTCCCTAAATTATGACCAAGTTCATAGGGCTTTCTTAAGCCCGAAGTCAATCACACGAGAACATACAGTGATGGGTAAAATACGGGCACACTTCATTCACACGATAAAATGCAATCAAAAGACTAAGCCAGGGCGTTTTATCAGATTTCGGGGCCGTCACTCCGATCACGGTCACTTTCTGACAAGCGCTGTCGCCAGTTACACGAGAGAAGGGAGGCGGACATAGTCACAAACTCACGCGGCAAGGTGTTGTTACTCATCGGCAGCCGCACGGTATACAAACTGCCCTCTTTCCCCGCGGCCGAGCCACGTATGCGGGGAGGACTGAGCAGGTGGTCCTGTCGGGTACTGCGGCTGTGGTCATCACGTTCGGCATTGTGAAAAACAATGCGCGGCAAGTGACTCGGGCTCCCCAG
Source organism: Semibalanus balanoides (assembly GCA_014673585.1). Classification (NCBI taxonomy): domain Eukaryota; kingdom Metazoa; phylum Arthropoda; class Thecostraca; order Balanomorpha; family Balanidae; genus Semibalanus; species Semibalanus balanoides. The sequence continues at coordinate 14,213 of VOPJ01014787.1, read as the reverse complement.
TACACCGGACTTTGTCGAAGCATTGCTCAGAGTGTGGACTGGCCATAGCGGAGGGATTGAGCCAACCCATGCGGTACGGGACGGCGGAGATGTTGGTTCGAATTTTCTCTTGCCAGAGATCAACACGGGCTGCGAAGCTTTTAAATTCTTGTGGATGACTGCGAGGTTTCTTGGCAGATCCGACTTCCGTACACGGAAAGCAGTAGCGGAGTGGAGAGGACAAGAGCTGACACAAGGATAGGGAGCGTGCCGGATGGGAGGTAGTGCGGATGTGGGAATTAAAGGTGAGGGATCCCAAGCACTTTTGCAGATAATTTTGACACATTGGGAGTCCCACGGTTAGAAACGGTCTCAAATGTTCATGCCCAGATTTTTGGACTTCTGTGCAGTGGTGACAAGTGATTTGCGGAATTTTACTGAGAACTGGGGGAGGTTTGCCGCAAGGTTTTGACGCGAGCCGGAGAGGAGCAGTTGCAAATTTGGTTTCGTTGACTTTGAGTCCATTCGAACGGAAAGTAGTTATCAAGAGAGTGAAGTGAGGTCTCTAAATTATGGCGGGCGCCTAAATTAGAAAGTGGAGGATTTTTGACCCGAGACCAGGATCTGGGTTGTCATCAGCATAACTGAATGACGTACGCCTCAGCTTGCGTGAAGACTGAGGTCGTTACCAAAGATTGGTGAACAATAGGTTCCTAGTGAAGAGCCTTGGAAAGACTCCCTGGTTAATGTTTCGCGGGGACGAGATCTGCGAGCTAGAGATGGACACGCTTTTAGTATGCCGGAGAGATAGCTTCTTGAACCAGTAGTCTCGATACAGTGAAGCTTGCAATTTCTCGGAGCAGTTTTGAAGTGACATATGACATCAAAATGCCTTACTTAAATCAATCAAAGCAAAGGAGCGAGGATTATGACCTTGATCCATGCTAGAAAGTGCGCGGGTCGGAGATCTGGATGAGAGCGGACTCGGTTGAATGCTTTAGGAGGAACCGTGTTTGGGTGGGAGATAGCAGACGGTTGTGGGTGAGGTAGTGCTTTAGGAGGCTGGCACGGACACCTTTTCCACCACCTTGGTAATGACGGGAAGATAGAGATAGGACGGTAGTTGAAAAGGACTATCAGGATCGCCGGACTTGAAAATGGGGAATGAACAATAGCATGCTTCCATGAAGCCGGGGATGTCGTTAACAACGAGACAGGTATTACAATGTGCAACAGTACAGGTCCTATTGCGCTAAAGACATCTTAAAAAATACGAATACACAGCCTGTTCTGTACCACCACGCAGAGGAGTTACGCATGTTTTTAAAAATAGTGTGCCCCTTTAAAAATCCGAGGGTTGATGGGTTGTATGGTAAAGGCGCACGCGCCGACACGGGGCAAGCGAACAGGCGCAACGCGGGACATCTCCGGCAGCGTTCACTTCATGCGGGCCACCCTAGGGCCGAAAAACTGACGAAGAACTCGTTCAGGGTATCCGGGCTGACAGGGGGACGCGCGCTATACCTCTTGCTGCTTGCCGCTCACAACATGCCGCATAGTTTCCGCCACACTGACGCCGGTCCATCCGCGCGATCTCTCCTCGTTACTTGGGAGCTATCTGTCAGTACAAAATAGAGATATTGCTATGAGATAATGCTTGGGTATTTTCTATCCCCAGTTCTCTCACACGTATTTCGTTTCTTTGAACATCATTGAAAATTTGGTATTTTTAGTGATTTTTCGAAAACATGTGTTTTATTGAAATTTTTGGGTCAAAAACTCAAAAATATTTTAATAGCTATTTTCACGATTGATTATTTTGTGCGAAATGTTTTAAAATTTTAAAATGTTTTACAATGTTTTAGTTGTAGCCGTTTTCACCATGGACTAATTTGCGATAAATATTTTATCCCTCGCCCTACGGTCCCGTAGTGCGAGGGTTAAAACATTTTTTTTCGCAAATTAGTCCATCGTGAAAACGGCTACTACTAAAACATTTTAAAACATTATAAAATGTTACAAAACATTTCGCGCAAAATAATCCATCGTGAAAATGGCTAGTATGCAAGTTTTAGTAAATAATATATTCCAAGAAATAAATTACTGATTTAGGCAATGTTATAAGTATTCAAGAGTTATGTAAACATGAAATGAGCTCATTACAAGATTATGATACAAAATTGGCCGTTTCTAAAGAACATACGCGTCAAGAGTCCATTTGCTCAGTTAAGCATACCGCCATACTAGTTACTAAATCTGGCAGCATCATGGATCACAGGTCTGCCTTTAGTTTTGTCTTTCGTATGATTTGATTGGGCCGTAAAGGAAATAGTTCACCTTTATTTTTTTTCAAACACGATTTGATTATATTTTGAAATACAACTTCTTTTCATATGTCAAAATAGCCATACATCGCGCCGATTCAGGACAGACAAGGACGTACATAATTTAGTATTTTATCAAAACTATACGCTACTCTGCAACGTCAAACATAAGAATCAAATGGCTCAGCCCATCAGATTCGAGAGTAGTTCGCGGTAAGATTACTGTATAGCTCTCCTCGGATGGCCACATTCTTACATTCTTTGTTTATGGGCCCACATGCCTTCGACAAAAAAATAAATATATTCGGCTGGAGAGCCTTTTCAGTCCAGAAAACTTGAAGCTAGGGGTTTTTCATCACGAGCTACAAAACTGCTATCTCAGTTCAAAACCCATGTTGAAGGTGAACTATCTCCTTTAATTAATCAAATTTTCCAAAAAACAGATTCTTCCGAATTCGCATTGTCATATTTACATTTCAAAAACATTTCATTTCAAGAAAGCACTTAATTCTTGAGCGAACACAGTTTGGCGATAACACATACAAATACTACCTTCCATATCCAGACACTACAAGGTCTATTATACATTGTGTTGTTTGGCTTCCTACTTGTTAAAAGTTTTCCTCTAAGTGTGTGGGCTCTGTCTTTGCCGGCAGGCTGGAGGGTAACGGCAGGGAGCGCTGGGGCGGCGTGTGGGAGGCACCTCGTCACTACACACTCAACAGCAGCCACTCAGACCAGACGGACGTTACCCTGCAGCTACAGTTTGACGCCGACAGCTGGACTGGACTCGAACCGCGTCTTAAGATTCAGAACATCGTTCCCTGGATTAATCGCCACGGTGCTATGGGAGGAAAACCTATCCTGTCAACCTGTAGCGATTCTGATATAAACTGGTACGGTACAATTGTGACGGCCACTGATGATACAGCAGGTGTCTCGCCTTGGATTAACAGCCCCGGAGCCAGGACGGGTGCGCGTCTGTACTGGGTGAGGGAGGACTGATGTGTCTGCACCTACTGGGTGATGGGAGACGCTGATCCCTATTTATCCCTGTATGGACCGTTTTCGATCGTCCGATGACCTATCTTTGCAATAGTTCGGACAAATTTGACTTTCTCAAATTGCCGAGCTCTTCTCTGAATGTGTCCGCTCGACTGACCCGCAGACAAAATCACATCGAGATGTGTCACTCTCGAGAGCGGATTAGCACCGAGAGATGCTATGCTGCAGGATCACAAGGTGATGACATTAGTCATTACCGAGCAGCCGTGAGACCCTGAGGCTCACGAGGAATTTCACGACTTTTACGGCAACTTATCAAGCCGGCTGCACACTCGGCCCTAGGGCAGTGTTCTCGGCATCTGAGATGCAATATCACACATCACACACACACACACACACCCACGAGCACACGACACACACATCACACACACACCACCACACACACAACACACACACACACACACACACACACACACACACCCACACCACACACACACACACACACAACAACACACACACACACAACATACACACGCACACACACACACACAGCAGCACGACACACACTATATATATTATATATATATATATATATGATCTATATATATAGTATAATTAATATATATATATATAATGATAAAAGATCGACACCACTGTGTTCATGATATAGGACATCATGATAAACTTTTTTGGGGGAGTGAAGCTTTGATCTTGTCTTGAGACAAGCTAATCCCCCTATGCAAGTTTTGTTGCTGGTCTGGGTTTCTCTCTCCTTGGCGAACCGTTTGCATAGCTACAATTTTCCTTACTAAGGTAACGTAAATATTTTAGAAATAAATGCCATAAAGTGGGGAGCATGGCCCCCTGCCCCCTGTCCCTATGCATTTGAATGTGTTTATCTCGACGCAATGCGTCTCCCAATATCCAACAAACCCTATTTAACCGACCTATGGCATGACGCGTAATAGCTACACTTATTCGTGGAGTGTCTGTTAATGTCAATACAATAATACATACATACATACAACCTAGCTGTGTCACGGTATGACCTTCAACCAAGATCAGTTATTAAGTTCGAAGCGCCACGACGAGACAAACACGGTGACGTTAAAGAAATGCCTACGTTTCTTAAGCAGGATGTTAGGATAAAGAATAACAGAAGAAACAGCTTTACCTTTGATGAGCTCTGAATTTTAAAAGGAATGACCTAATTTAACATTTAAAGACGTCTCAGGCCTCAGCTATTGCATTTTTCAAGGTTTTATCGAATGCTTCTCATGTTTGCTTTTATTTTTCATATTTCCCGATATATTTTTTGGGAAATGTCAATGTGGGGCAGACCCCCAAAGTTGAAAAATGTGACATTTGTTGACCTATGTCGTGACCTTAATGACCTGAGCGAAAAATAACCGCAATAATTTCAACATTAATTTTGATGAGCTTTCCACCGGATGTTTGGGTTTCCTCTAACCCATTGGAGCCGAGTAAATAAAATGGTGTTCAGGAGGTGGCGCCAAGCACCTCCTGAAGCCAAGCACCCCCCTCGCGGCATGAGGTGGCGCCAAGCACCGGCTCGGTGCGGGTTAAGTAGCACAGCTCATGACCTAATTTGAGTTGCCAATTGCCTGAAAGTGTACGCGATGTCAATGCACCTTAATGGCCTATGCCTATCATGGTATAGCGCAATATATTCCGAAGTGTACTTTATTCGTTTTTGTGTTCTACGTGTTTCACTGTTGTGTGCTTTAAATCTTGACCTCGGGTGTGCTTGAATGCTCCTCTGTCAGCAATAGGCGATGGTGCACACTGCACATAGACGAACAATAAACGAACAATAAGCAAAAAAAAAATAATACTTTGGGTGTACTAGCTTCCGCGTGAGAGATTCACCCAGGTCGCAAACTCCTGCTGGTACGAAATGCTGCCATGAACTGTGCACTTGTCGGCACAGCTGGAATGCTGCGACGTGAATAAAGCACACTTTCTGCCCCAGCCTAGGCATGAGCCTGCCAAGGAAACACACCCCTCGTTACCCTATTGGCCGGTCCTTGATCCTCTGTTCGATGTCAACCAGTAACTAGGACCACTGGCGGATTCAGCCGTCGGCTTTAGGGAGGTCTTTTAAGTACCCCATTTTTTTTCTCCCCGGATCTGGGCCGTTTACCTTCTTTTGGTATTTGAGCTTTGCAAATTCATTTTTTAGGGGCGAAAAACATAAAAACGCGATATTCCGTAGCGTATATGCTACGAAATATAGGTACTACACATATACAAAATAATAACGTTTATCTCATCTCTATTCGCAGAGGCGTCGCCGATAATTTTCCAGTGGGTGTTGGCTGAAATGACGAAAACAAAATAATTTTCTGCGCGTATTTAAGCTTTTGCAGCATTTTAATATGGTTTAACATGTTATAATAGGTACTTTTTTCCATATTATAAAGCTATTAAGTGCCGCCGGCGCGAAATTTTTACGGGTTCGCCCGATAAAACACATAAATTTATGTGTTTTATAGGTATTTTTATAGGCGGCCTATATTTACCTCACCGCTATATTTACTCTCGCCTATATTTACCTCATTTTTATAGGCGGCCTCACCGCCTATATTTATATAGGCGGTGAGCCTCTGCAAGACACTGAATGAAATTAATTTGCCAAATTTGTATTTGCGAAACTTGCTGCAAAGAGACTCGAAATTTTCGAGTTTTTGACTAAGGATAGCTGGATTTCGACTGCTGCGAGGGCAGTTTTTACCATAAATTGTTATCTTTCCCCGCAAAATTGTTAACTTCCATAGTCTTCTATTAAGATCATTGCTTTCACGATCAGTGCAGGAACGCGCGGTGGGCATACTTGTGTTTAATGTCGCCAGATTCCTGCGGGGGGTGGGGATGCGCCCCTGATGCGCCCTGAATCCGCCAGTGGCGTTGACGAACCCTTTCCCAAGCGTTGAAAGGGCCAAACAAAACGGACGAAAAGCCACGTTACAATGATGGAGAATTGCAGATTGGCATGCTGACCCAGTGAGTGGAACTTTATTGCATAATCAACAGGGCCCATACGGCCAAAATTATGCTTGACTGATGGAAAAAAATATTAATAATATATATTAGTATATATATATATATTATATGATAGTAATATATATATATATGTTGTGCTGTGTGTTGTGTGGTGTGTGTGTTGTGTGTGTTGTGTGTGTGTGTGTGTGTGTTGTGTGAAGTGTGGTGGTAGTGTGTGTGTGTGTGTGTGTAGTGTGTGTCTGGTTGTATGTGATGTATGTATTTTCAAACAATGTTTTTTTTGGCCAAAAAATCCCCCAATTATTAATACCATTAAAAAATAAAACCCTTTTTTTTACAAACATTAGTACGATGGAAAATGATAACGTTTATGCTCTCGATGGTTTACACTTCAAAACAATTACGTATGGAGCTTTCAGAGCATGATGTGATAAACATAGGCGGATCCAGTAAAGTGTGATTTTGACAAGTGGAGGGCCAAATTCCCAAAAATTTATCGCATAATTCTGAAAACTAATCGATTTCGGCTTGCTTTGATATCAATAACTGATTTAAAACAAACTTTCTCTAGTAAAAGTTGCTTAGTTTTACGACAAACTCACTCAGGAAATGTGTCAAATTTGTGCCGATTTTGGTTGGTTTGGGGGGGACCATGGCCCCTTTGCCCCCCCTGGATCCGCCCTTGGTGATAATTATGTTGGTAGCCGCATATCGCATATCTCTAATTAACAATTTGAGTAGCATCAATTTAAACCTTATGAATTCATATACAATTATCTGCTCTTACAATTCGAAATTTCCACATTAGTTTTCAATTGTATAATCAAGATTTATGAATCAATTATTACCGGGTTACTAACCTGGGTACTACCGGGCCGGAAGTACTCGGTAGTAACCCAGTAATATGTGTTTGATGATATATATGTGTAATTATACAATCATATGAGATTACGGTAGAGCCCACCAGGTGGTGCGTGGTAGATATAGATAGAAGCAGATTATTAATTCATAAGTTTCAATTGAATACCAAAAATATCTGGGAAAGCCGTGTGGCCTAGACACTGAATTACCCAAAACGCGCGAAGAGTAGATTTACTGTAACTACGGATACTACGGGTAAGATTAAATCCTTCGGAAAAGGCTAATGCGAGTTGCTTTCAGGAGTCTAGGAGTTCAGGAGTCCACGCCTACTTCACGTCCGTGGTTCTCGTCGAATTTATAAGCTCGTGCATAAGCTGCACATCTATATCAGACACAATTTAACAATAACACGACGTAACTTGCAAACATTATTTAACTGGCTTTGGTTTTCCGATCAGTTGGATGCTGCATTACTTAATTGCAACTCAAATTTGACCTCTCAAACACAAACAACTCAACTCGAAAATTATTATTTGTTTAACGTTTGGAACGCTCGCGCAGCCTCAAAAGACCCAATTCCTTTAAGTCTTGACATTAATTGACGCCAGGGTGCCCATATTGCCGCATGATAGCGTGATCGGCGGCCACACACGAGTTACCGGTCTGAATAACCGCGCCACCGCGACACAGCGATAGACCGTGATGCCGCAACGAACTCTCCCAACGCCATGAAGTTCGGCGAAAGACGGCCGACACTGCTTTGCCAAAAAATTACGGATAAATTACTGTAAGACGAATGGCAATGCTGTAGCAATTGTGCTTTTACCGGCACTGGGAGGCTGGGACGACGGCTCCTGAGATTTGTGGGTGACGCCGCAGGAGAAGGGTGTTGACGCTTCCTTGGGACGTGGTGGGCCAGGACTACAAAGCCAAAGCCAATGAATGAAATAATTATTCACGAAATGCAAATACCTATTGTAAAAAGTAGCATCTGTCAGTAAACAACTGGTTTGGGTACATGAAAAATATAAATTTTTCGCATTTCCATATGAACGGTGGTAGCTGGTGAAATTGGAGTAAATTTCGATATTTTCTTAAGTGTCCAATATTCATTTTTAATTTCCATGAACTTTAATGAAATGGTCCGAAACTGGCCTGACCTTAGTTTATCGGACACCGATATAGGACCTACGAACCGAGCTGTGGTAAACTTATAATCACTAGCGGATCCAGAGGGGGGCGGCAGGGTTTGAGTCCCCCCCATATTGCCTGAATTGGGCGAAATTTGAACATATTTTCACTGTCGATGAAATCTAATAAACTTTTTACGAAGGCATATTTGTTTGAACCGTTCAGTTAAGCTACAAGGAAGCCCAAATCCGTGAGTTTTTTCTTAATTTGGATGAACTTTTTTTAAATTTACCCACTATGCCCAGTTCTGGATCCGCCAGTGATTATAATTTGATGAAATCCTGTGGGTTTGAAACCGATCTATTGGAGCAGCCGCCCCCAACATTTTCAGATTTTAACATCACGCCTTTGGCGTTGCATGGAAAGAATCTACTTCAGAATGCCTCTGCCCCCCCCCCCCACCCCCCACGCACACTTTCGGAAGGTTCCGCAGCCCCTGTGCTGTTCTTACCATTTAGAGACGAAAAAAACTATCGAGCTTTCTCTGTGCTTCATTTTCCCTTCGCATCATGCGCAGAACCAGTTCAAGTTCAGGTGCCGGGTGGGCATGTATTTTCTGGGACATTAAAATTGCGTTCAAGACGAGCCCATGCTCCCGAAACTATGGAATCCGATCTTAGGTAATTTCTTTCTTCACCATTCGATCTGGCGTGGTCCAAAAGGGTGTTTTTGTTCTAAACTTTTATCCGTTTTTGCTCCAATATAAATTGCCAAAATTTGACCAAAACATCAAAAACTGTCTTTTTGGTGGTTTTCGTTCTAAATTTGGTCCACTAAGATTACACCAAATGAATAAACTCAGCAGATACTGTGTTGGACCACCAGATCGGAATGGTAAATAATTTACCCAGATGGTCGACAGGTTTCGGAGCATAAGCTCGTGTTTTGAAGCGTCCGTCAACGCAATTTTAATGTCCGAGAAATACATGCTTGCGGGAAGGAGTTTGACTTATAAAAGAGGAGGTGTGGGACTTCAAATCTCCGTAACTGTCTTTTTAAGTCCTTATACGTTCAAAGCTCTGAGCCAATGGAAGGCGTTTCTGCTAAAGATCTCAGCCAATGGAAGGAGTTTCTAAAGTTAGCGACTAGCGAGTCCCAAGTTTCTACATTTGTATGGTACCTATGGACGTACGCTTCGCAGTTTCCAAAGCCGGAGAATTTGTACCTGCATGTACAAACTTTGGGAATAATAAGGAATGATGATGACCTTTTTCACATTCAAAAATGCAGACAACAATCAATTGCTACCAAAGTAAGGCTTCCATATGCATAATTTTCCGAGCAGCAAAAATGGCGGCAGATCCATAATATGTGGAAACAACATATGTGGACAGAAAACGCAAAAAAGTCCGAAAATACTTCGCAGAATTTGGGGGGGGGCTCAGAGCACTATTGGGGGGTGCCCGACTCAGCACAGGGGGGGCTCGGGCACTCCCCGGCACATATAAAGTTTCGCCCCTGTGCATGATCATGGGCCCTTACCAACTTTTTGGAGCTGGAATTAGCAAATTGACAAATCAAGAACCAGTGACACCAATTTAGAATAAGCCATACCAACCTGGAATATTGTTTAGGTTCAGGACCCATAATTCGTAAATAATTGCGCCGCATAGCGGGGCGAAAAATTCGAGTATTATACCCTGGATATGCATTCTCAGCAATGCGTCACATTGTGTTAAGTGTGGACCTCTAAAAAAAATATTGTGCGCTTAAAAGTGTGGTAAATAAGTGTTAAAGCGAACTATTTTGCGTACAAATATAAAGAAAATTGCAACATAAAACATAAGTGCGATGAAAAAAGGCACAATTTTTTAACCCCCATGTATTATATTCGGTTTTTAAACTGCGCCGCGGAGCGTCGGGAAATTTTGCGTTTTATTCCCTAGACAACTGCATTCTTTCTGTTTATTATTTGTATATATTGACCTGTTGGTTTCCATCGAAACTTGTGGTTATGAAGCAGAGGCATAGCCATTATACATTATTACCGATCGCTTTTTGTTATGAGGCTTGATCGTTTTTTTGGGAGGGGGAGGCAAACAGGGCACTTTAGGCTTGGGGGGGCATGGCCCTAAATGCCCCCCTGGATCCGTCAAGTGACTAGGGCAGGTAGCCACCAGCCACTATAGCAATCTGGCATTAGCCGTCATTAAAGGGAGTATGCCTACTCACATTGGTCATGTGAAGTTGTTGACACTAGTCTGTAGAACAGATTTTTCTGAATTTAGCCCATATCCTTTCATTTCCCCAGATTCACATTTAGTTTGCCTGAGGATATTCCAAAGACTCCAATTCACATTCTGTGAAGAACTTAATTAATGATAGTCGCCAGACAGCTTTCGCTACTAGAAGCATTGCCCACTGCTAGCATATATCGTTTGCACTGGCCAATAGAAATTCGGCAAAACAGCTCGTGCGCGCTGATAGCAGATGCTAAACAGAACTGGGTGCTGTTCACGGGTGCCGCAATCTGCTGCGGTCGCTGCGGTCGCTGCGGCCAGCAGGCGTGGGGGTAGAGGGACGGTGGGGGATGGTGGTAAGTATGACGTCACACGGCTGCCGCCGCCAGCGATTCTGCGGCCGGGGGAAGTCAGCCGAGCGACCGCCGAGTCGCGGCCGCAGAGCAAGTTTGGAGCCGCACTTGTGTTCATGCGCGACTCTGGTGGTGACGTATGGAGCAGTGGGCGGAGCTAATCTCTGCGGCTGGCCGAGCGACCCGCAGCAGACCGCAGGCACCCCGTGAACAGCAAACTCTGTTCGTCCATCATGCCTTTTGAAATTTTGTTTAATTGTGGTTTGTTTACATTGCTGCCGTATCTCTCGTCATTACAATTACGGAAGTTTTGGCCGTTGATGAACTTCGTGGTTATATCGTTGCTATTATTATCATGACCGTTGGTTGCAGTTTTTGCCTAATGCGTTGACAAATTGGTGGAAATGGCCAAGTGTTTGCTGCATCCGTGGGTGTCGCCAGAAACGTGCTCATGACGTCGATGAAGAGCCTCATACTTTCACCGGTACGTGAATGCATACGGTTTGAATGCAAACCAATTAAAAACATGATTGAATAAAAAATATTGTGCAGCTGAAGCTTCTTATAATTGATAATACACATGTATTTTGAATCCTGGTGAAGTCAGTTATGGTCATAATTTCTATACCTATAATACTATACTTATAAATGTCGGGAAAGGAGTATAGGCAGGATGGCCTGTGGCTTTCCCGCTCTGCTTTTATATTTTCTTCCTTCTTAGTTTATACATTTTGTTTTCCAGTGGTTCGTCTAGTCTGTTCTTGAACGCAGTTTGGTTGAGGGCGCCAGTACAATTTCTTTTCTGGTAGGCCGTTCCAGTGGTTTATGACGCGGACTGAGAAGAAAATTTCTGTCGGATTACCCCATTTGCTGTCGCGTTTGCAGAGTTTCAGTGTGTGATCTTGTGCTTGATCATGCTGGGGCCAGGGCAAGAGTCTTGAGGAGTCTATTCTCATTTTTCCTGTCAATGATTTGGTAACCAAGATCATGTCCTCCTCTCTTTCTTCTATAATGCAGGCTTGGCAAACAAAGCCTCCTCAGTCTGTCCTGGATGGAAGGTGTCGGATAGCTTTTGCTACCATCTTTGTTGCGCGCCTCTGGACTCTCTCAATCTTGTCTTGGTTCTCCACAGCATAACTGGTCCCCCAAACACTGTTGCCTGTAGCTTAAGTTATAGGTCGTACCATCGTCTTGTATACCAAGGGCAAGTGGTCTCGTCAGGAAAGTTCGCTTGATTATTCCTAGTGTTTGAAAGCCTTTTGTCACTACTGAGGACGTCTGGCTGTGGAATTTAAGACTTTCCTCAATTTGAAGTCCGAGATCCTTTTCATTGGTTGTCGTTTCAAGCACGTGCCCCAGCATGTGATAATCTTGCTCAGTGTTTGAGGCTCCAAGATGCATAATCTTACATTTGGTACTGTTAAATGGCAGCTGCCATCTAGCAGACCAAGCAGTTAGGGCGTCAAGATCTAGCTGAAGTGAGTCTGCATCAGTACTGTTTTTGATTGGCCTATACACCTTTGTATCATCTGCGTAGATCAGGACTGGGCGTATTTGATATCCATGGGCATCCTGTACTGCTGCGATAAACAGGATTGGTCCCAGGAACACTACCTTGTGGTACGCCACTTCGTTACCTGGATCCAGTCTGATGCGTTCCCTCAAGCAATACTCGTTTGTTTACGGCCAGTTAGGAAATCCTGATCCATTCCAGGAGCATGCCTCGAATACCAAGTGCATTTAGTGCAATTACCAACCTTTTGTGCGCAACAGAATCAAAAGCTTTCTTAAAATCAAGATAAGGAGATATCAGAGGCACTCCTTCATCTATGCTTCTTGTCCAATCCTCCATTGCCAGTAGAAGTTGGGCATGTGCAAGGATTACCGGCACAAATTCCATGTTGGGCGTCAGACAGTGGTGCCATTTTCCATGAAGAAAGACATCATGTCATCCTTATCATAGGACTCCAGGCATTTTGCATATTTGTTGAGGTCCAAGCTAATAGGTCGGTAATTTTCAACTGCTCCCTTTTTCCCTTTCTTGTGGATTGGGGTGATGTTTCCTAGCTTCCATTCTTCTGGTAATTTCCCGGTCTTAAGTGATTTGTTAAACAGTGCTGTTAGGGGCACACACATATCTTCTGCCGTCTCTTTCAGGATTCTTGGGTGAATATTGTCTGGGCCTGGGGTCTTAGATGCACTGAGGCTAAGCAGTTTCAATTTCACCCTCTCTTCTGTGATCATCACTCTCTCCAGGCTCACTGTGCTTGTCTGCTTAGGAGTTGGCACCTCTTCCAAATTTTCGTTGGTGAACACTGAGCTGAAGAAAGCATTCAGTTCTGTCACCTTTCCTATGGGTTCTTTCACCACTGTGCCATCTGGTCTTGTTAGTTGTCCTACTTTTGTCCGAGACTTCACCCTGGAATTACAGTATCTCCAGAAGGGTTTTGAGTCCCTTTTCATTTCTTTGGCTAGCATACTTTCAAAAGACATTCTCAGTTTTCTAGTAAGTGAACGGAGCCTGTTTCTTTCTTTCTTGTACTGAGTGAAGTTTGCATCTGTTGGACACTTCTGATACCTCTGAAAACTTTTATCCTTCTTTTGTTTCTGTTTGAAAGCCTCTCTGTTCATGAAGATGCTTTTCTTTTGCTTTCTATTGTGCTTTGGAATAACCTCTTTACATATATCCTCCAATCTTTCCTTGAAATATATCCAGGAATCTTCAATACTACTCCTATTGAGATTTGACCAGTCGGTCTGCCTCAGCATTATACCAGCTTTAGCATAGTTACCTCTGTTGTAGTTATGTGATGGTGGAGCTACTTTTCAGTTTTCTGTCAGTAATTTCAAAAGCTTTTCCTGATTATTCAGCAACCATGCTTCTGATAAGAGTTGGAGAAAGTTTAGCAGCTTGTTTCATTGTAAGGCAAGTTTGTTCAAAATGATCATTTGGTGCTAAAGATATATTTATTTTATTCAAAGAAAGGCCAAAATATCTTGACGCGTTTTGAATTACTTAAACGCAAAAATCGAAAACGCTAACGAAACGCTTTATTACTAAACGTAATCAAAACGGGTTTAAGAATATTTTGGCCTTTCTTTGAATTAAAAATAATAATTATCTTTTTAGCACAAATGATCATTTTGAACAACTTCCTTACAACCATGCTTCTGATTGATTCTAAACACAATAAATATGTAAATCATTTTCATCATTTCTGAGCCTTTTCTCGTTTTTTCAAGGTGAACTATTCCCTTTAACGCTCGTGTATTCGAACGAGGTGGTCGAGCCGAAT
>VOPJ01014780.1:0-26122 GCA_014673585.1 Semibalanus balanoides | reverse complement strand
GCTTACCACCATCTGGCCGTACACGCTGTTCATCATGGTGGTGCTGCGCTTCGTTGTGCTGAAGCGGCCCAGCAGAATCTGTCGCGTCCGCTCGCGTAGCACGCAGTGGAAGAAGATCAGCAGGCCCTGTAGACAGCGAGGGCTGCGGTTCAGTTACTGTCACAACAGACAAGCAGTCGCTATATATATGGCTGGGTGGCTGTCTGACACCACCGGCACCGGTGACCCAGTGGTCACTTCACTGTCAACATGGATCGGTGGCGGTCACTCTTAGCATACTGTCACCAAAGACTGGCGGTCACTGTCACCAAAGACTGGCGGTCACTGTCACCAAAGACTGGCGGCCACTCACCAAAGACTGTCGGTCACTGCCACCAAAGACTGGCGGTCACTGTCGCCTAAGACTGTCGGTCACTCTCACCAAGGACCAAAGGTCACTGTCACCAAAGACACTGTCACCAAAGACTGGCGGTCACTGTCACTAAAGACTGGCGGTCACTCTCACCAAGGACTGCAGAGGTCACTGTCAGTATGCCTCGGTGGTCACTGTCAGCGCAGGTAGACGCTGTCGGCACCCGCAGCTGTCGGCACCCGTATCACTCGGCGCTCAGTCAGCTCGCGGCAGGCCAGCTCGGCGCCGGCAGCCTGCACTGGTGGCCCGGAGGTGCAGTCGGCACGTGAGGCGCCTCACCGCGTCGCTGCCCGGCGCTGGCTGACGCTAGCACCCTTCGCAAACACGCGGCAGTCGGGGCGTGGCTGGCGCACCGCGGCGCAGTTTCGCTGGCTGCTGAACCACGCGCTCAGGGTCACAGCGCGGTGAGGTGCACCTACTGAGCCTGGGATTACACCAGCACACCACAGGCAGGGGGCGCCACGAGCCGGGGATACACCGCACACCGGGCACACCACTCTGTCCGTCTGCCGGCCGACTGCGACGCTACAGGGTAAAAGTCCGCTCTTCGGACACGTCCGAATCTCGGACTCGTCACGCTATCATAATACAGACGATACTGACGCGTTGTTTACATTCCGATAGCATGAAGAGTCCGAGGATAGGACGTGTCCGGGATTACGGCAGTTGAAGCTTCCTTCTCATCCCCGGTCCGGGGGCGACAGCTGCGCAGACGTCGCCCCCACAGCTGCGCTGCTCTCTAGTGCGTGCCCTGATACCGACCAGAGTGGCACCGCGCATACATATCGTATCTGTAGTCGTTAAGCGGAGAGCGAAATGTTGGTGGTGATGGCGTTCGCGATATGCCAAGGTAGCAGCTGCGATTGGACACGCAGATATGGACGGTCACTGCCGGCGTTGCTGTGGAGGTTACATTAGCTGCACATCTGCACCATACAATATGTGACCGAGTGCGAGATATCAACGTGAGAGATACAAAATAAATTCTGCCGGCCAACAGGAATTGTGCGATCGGGTGGTGAGGTCAGGACCAGCGCGACAAGCTCTGCTTAGCGCGGATCCTGACCTCGGAAATCCATCCATACAAAACATTCGGATTAAGTTTATATTTTAAAATGCGGTGCCAGAAAGAGTTCGTAAAGGTGGCGAAATACAAATCCCTACCGAGAAATGTTCGAGGTGGGACCCTCTCAAAGGAGGCTTTGAGTCTTAATTTTGGTTAGGCCTCTTCCCTGACACAAATTATTGGCGACACCCCTTGATAGGGATAAAGGGTGTATATCCAAGTTAATAATGTAACTGCAAGTGTCGAATACATATTTATTATCTAATTGTCTCGCATAATATGACTTACCATTCAGCTTCCCGTGTAATCTTATCAAAATCCTACTGGGGCGCCTATCTGCAACATTGTGCACATAAGTGGAGAATTGTTTCCAAAGTTGGTGTGACCAAACCGTCTTTTAGTGTTATTTTTGCCATTATCTTGTTTGCCAACATCTTGTAAAGCTATTTCATCGTACTAGCCTTACAAGATGTTCCAATAGTTTTGCATTACACAAAAATGAAATGTTGGTGTGGCTCTGCCACATCAACTTAGAAGTTGGTGTGGCTGTGGCATTGGCCACACCTACCCGACTACATACATTCTCCAATCTCCACCCAGGATTGTGCAGATTAAATGTAGCGCACCAGTATTGGTGCGCACCAGTATTGGTCGAGGGCCCGTGCTAAACGTAAGGCCCCTAGCTAAACGTAAGGGCCCGTGCTAAACGTGCTAAACTGATGTCGCTTTGCACCATAATCCCAGTCTGACGGAAAATACAGCAATGCTTCTCGTGCCATCTGATAATAGATCATTTTTGTGTGTGTGTGAAGTCGTTTATATTTATAGACGGATGAATAATCTACCGTGGTCAAGCTACATTGTATATTGTGAACAAGTAACCGGTTTAACCCTCGCCCTGGTGGGGAGGGGTCATTTACCCCCTGAGGTTTTTCCAGAATAGCAAAAAACGGCGGCGCGCAGCGCCGCCAAATTTTATACAGCTGTTTGAACATCGATTGTCCACACTTGATCACAAATTTGACTTCAGGTCATCTCAGGTCAGGTCACTAGGTCACGTCAAGTGACCTTGCTTTCCATAATGTTTGTGATCGTGCCAAAGCCACAGCTTTTGTCCGAAATATTTGAAACTTATCGGATTTTATCAGATCATAGGTACCTTCAATCTCTGTGTCTCATATTTATTTTGCATCAGTGACTTAACGTCAGGTCAATTTCCTGACCTCCCCATTATAAGTGAAGGGGAATATAAACAAATGCTTCCTATTAAGAAAATATACATTGGATCAACCTAATTCTTTCAGAATCAAGTTATTTTAGCTCATTCTGGATGACCAAGGTGCAATTGCTTCTCAGTGATCTCTACAAGGTCATCTGAGGTCATATGAGGTCATCAGCAGGCTGATTTGCTAAAATAAACTCTTGATATAAAAAGAGATAGAGACGAGTCGGTTGAAACGCACTGTTTTATTTCTGGGCCGGCTGGCCCGCGGTCGGCATATATCCCATGTTTCACTGCACGATTGTAAGCTCGATTAGTGCTAAATTATTACGCATTTATGATTTTATGACTTCCGGGTCCTTGACATGACCTGAGAAGTCCCTTGATGACTCAGGATCTTCAAATTAGGTGTCAATGGCTACCTCTCGTCACAAGCAACACGTTCGTTTTTTAATCAAAGCTCTAGCTCAATTAGGGGGCGAAACGCCAGGGGGTGTCGTATCACCCCCTTACCCGGACACGCAGTGATCCGGGTAGGGGGGGGGCGAGGGTTAAGCTGGCTGCATAATCACGCATGACATGTACTGCCTTTCGCTTCATACATTATAGAATAAGCTTGACCGCGTTGACAACCCTATCAATCCCCTGCATCATGTTACTATGTAATTATTTCCGTATTGTATACTACACTACAAGCCGCACTGAAGTGCCCTGACACAGCCACATCCTCATATACCGTGCTCGACATAGGCGGCAGTAAAGTAGTCACGCCTCGGGTCCCGAGTCCCCGAGCAGCCCCAGACTCCCGCCATATCGACTCAGTATCGACCGATGTCACGTGCTGTCTACCTGGCGGCGTCAGCAGGAAGCCCCTGTCAAGCACCGAGTCGGAAACCTTCGCCGCTGTTTCGACCCCTTCGGTTCGTGTGCGGGTGCACGTAGTGTTTCACCGGTCACTATCGCACTACAATGGAGCCGGCGTCAGCGACTGGACGGGCACACTGGTTGCACACACCAGCCCGTCACCGTCACCTATTGTCCGCCGTCACCTGGCTGCACACACCGGCCCGCCACCGGTCACCTATTGACCGCCGTCACCTGGCAGCACACACCGGCCCGCCACCGTCACCTGGCAGCACACACCGGCCCGCCACCGTCACACTATTGACCGCCGTCACCGTCACCTATTGACCTCTAACGGACGCACTAGCAGCGCACCGGTCCGCTGCACCGCCACTATTGACCCCTGTGCACCGGGCCAGACTGCATGGCTAATGACGCCTCCATGCAGGGCGCAGGGACGCGCTAGAGGTGCAGCTTTTGAGAGCATGGTTGAACCGGTTTTCAGTCGGACGAGGTCACTGTCCCTGTTTTTTGTTCAACATTGGCACTGGGCCTGGAGTCAGGACTGCCTGGTAGTATCCTTGAACCAGGAACTCAGTGTGTGCTATCATCAGGGCCGGCGGGTAGTGAAGTTCGTGCATTATCCATGATACAACGGCGGACACGGCGCAGTTCTTCCGCAGTCCTGAATTGCCACTGGCGTAGGTGCATCGTCTGTGAGATGCTAGTCGATATGCACGGTCTCTGATAATTTCATTTGCATCCTTCAAGCACATCGGTCGATATCACGTAGGGCTGGCACATGGTTCGCCCCCGGGCCGTCTAAGCGATAACATAAATTATCGCACACTTCACTGGCTCACCGGCTCTGTCTTTGGAGCAGTCGAATGCTCGACTGGTCACACCTCAGACTCTGGCACCAACTCGGACTAACCTTGGAGCGGTTCGGACCCAATTGAGAGCAGTTCAGAACAGTTCAGAGCAGTTCAGTCTCAAACGGAAGCAGGTCATGCTCACCTATGAACAATTTTAACTCACCTGGGAGCAGTTCAGAGCAGTGAACACGTAGTCGAACACGTTGGAGCCGTCCACGTAGATGTAGCCGACGGCCCACTGAACGCCCAGCAGGCAGGAAAGCGAAAACCAGCCCTTCAGCCACCGCTTCATCTTCTCCTTCTTGGCCTTCAGCTGGTTCACCCTCAGCGTAGCCGCGGAACGGAACGCCAGGATGAGGACGAACATGTTCATCTGCCGCGGATAAAGAGGACGGACATGTTCATCTGACACGGACAGGGAGGACGAATATGTTAATCTGCCATGGACAGGGAGGTCAAACGTGTTCATCTGCCGCGAAAAGGGACGACGAACGTGTTCATCTGCCGTGAACAGGGAAGACGAACGTGTTCTGCGTCAAAATGTTCCATAAATCGAGCATTTACGCAACAAGTGTTCAATAACAAATGTTGATCGTTATCAACAGAAGAACAGTTTGCCTCGTTTTCGCTGCGATACTTACGACCAGAACCACAGCGATCGGGCCGTTGTAGAACCATATGAAGTAGGGGATGGTCAGCCAGCAGCTGCGAATCAAGACAAAATACAGCTCAGTACCGCACAATTTATTTACGGTGCTTTATTTTACCGGTATTCGTGACCGTTTGCTAAATTGTATTTGTATTGCACCATTTTGCGAAACAAACTACAGGAAACAAGAACTTCATGAATGGCACCGAACTCGATATCTGCAGGGCCAAAAAATACTCAAGAGCATAGCAGTTGACAAGTGTAAGTCGATTCTTTAAATCCCTTACATTTAGTACGACACAAGAATACACCATTACACTTGCCTATTGCCCAAACGGCATTGAAGTAGAAACCTTCATTCATGAGCCTTCATTGCACATTTCACCATGTTTTAGTAGCCATGACCCACTACCCGTTCTGTTCCCAGACTTGACCGGCCACCATTGTCTACATGACATTCTTGTTTCACAGAGTAACTTACAACTCATCCCTGACGTAGGCGTACTGGTCCACCGCGAGAGCCGCAGCGTTGGTGGCGATGATAATGAGCGCCGGTATCAGGTACCCGTAAATGTAGTACCTGTGGCATGCACACAACATTTGTCATGATACATCTTGTCGCATTTAAGTAACTCGTATACAGGCTCCATATACAAAGAAAACTTTAACCAGCAACACTAGGCAAAATATATGGGAGGCGCTCCGCTTAGCATGTTCAATACCGTAGAAACGTCTTCGCATCCAAGACGACAACTAGCTTCATTCTATCTAACTCGATGAGTCGTTTCAGTCTTCACACTAGCAACTAGACACTATTTACACTCATCTCTCGCCACACCCACGACTCACGACTAAACCCACCTGGTCATCGAGTTGGTCTTGGGCTCGAACACGTGCCTCAGCACCTTGTACAGGTGGATGCCCTCGACCATGGTCCAGGCGAACACGGACAGGAAGCAGTAGTGGATGGCCATGCCGACGGCGGTGCAGGCGGCCGGCTCCAGGTAGACCAGCCGGCGGTCCATCAGCGTCAGGAGCAGCACCATGCCGACCGCGTACGTGGCGCACAAGTTGCGAGTGATGGTGGTACGCGTGCAGTGCAGCGACCTGGCGGCGTGGTCATACAGGCTGTGACTTCATGCAGACATTGTGGTGGCAGTCGTGAATGGTAACGGAGAGGAGCGGCTGAAGGATTGGCCAACGATACAGGCTGGATTCATGCAGACATTGTGATGGCAGTCGTGAAAGGTAACGGAGCGGAACTACTGAAGGATTGGCAAACGATACAGGCTGGATTCATGCAGATATTGTGGTGACAGTCGTGAATGGTAACGGAGCGGAGCTGCTAAAGGATTGGCCAACGAGCATGGCTGGAACTGTCAATCACCTCTGTTTGTTATAGACACGTTTGTGTGTACTCTCTGACCTGTTGAAGGTGAACACGCTCCAGGTAATGACGAGTGTGTGTCGTGTGTGTCGTGTAAGCTCTCTGACCTGTTGAAGGTGAACACGATCCAGGTGATGATGAGTCCGATGAGAGACAGCGACCCCAGCACCCAAGTCAGGATGTTCAGCGCTTGCGGGGTGCCCTGCGGCAAATAGCCATAAAGAGCGTCTGTCAGTGGTGTCAGGTACACATCGTATGCCGTTCTGGCTAAACAACATGTAAATCGTTGCTATTTAAGGCTTATAACATTTGGAAGCCTCGGCCGTGAGACTCAATTCAAACATTCACCGTACGCATCGTCGTAAAATAGTGATCACGTCTTCCCAACACGCCAATGTAATATGGAGTATTCTGAGTTCCCGCCTACGGAGGAAGTTACACCTAATTAAGTAGTTATGCAAATTCAGCAACGTGATGGGGCTTGATCAAGCTGCACAACCTGGATATGCAAACTAAGGACCCTGTTATCACGAGTGTTTGCTGAAGCATGTCGATACCGGTAATATTTTGTTCGGGCCTTGATAAGATTCCCAGTACAAATTGTATCAGTTAAGATGGGTTTATGATTCTGACGGAGCACTGACCACGTAGTCGTGGTAGTCCATGAGAATGGCGAAGCTGGTGAGATGGGAGCAGACGCAGGAGGCGTGGTGTTTGCTGGCAGTCACCTCCTCGAACCAGCACCCTTCCGTACTCCATTTACTGCGGAACAAGCCATAGCGGGTCTCATTCTGGATCCCGGATAATTGACGTGGTCACTCTTAGTGTTGACTCAAATCGTCCCCATCTACCATGCAAGTATTTACTTTTTCATGAGAACGCCAGCATAACGTTTCCTTCAAGCGGTTAGCAATACTCGCGAAAATAAATGCAGGTCAATAAAATTTTACGTCAGAAACGAAACTACTTCAAAATCGCTTGGCCCTAAATGAACTGTAAGGTATTTCTTAGCTAAAAAAGTCGAACTTTTGAGACAATCGCGAACATGTGGTTCGAATGGGACAAGTACCGGAAACGATACAAAGCGGAAGATGTGACATCTCTCAACATCGCCTCTATCTCTCAAGTCAATGTGAGTCACCTGAGCGTGTCGTTCCAGTAGGCGCAGACGGCAGTGCCCCGCACCGCCGAGGGCTCCTCCCCGGGGTGTAGGTGGCGCCACACGTCCTTCTGCGGCGGCTCCCGCTCGGTGAGGGCATACTCAGCTGCATCTGCGCCCCCTGCTCGGGAAGCTGCCACCCGCCGGCCGACACTGGCCAGAGAGAAGCTCAGCACCGGTGAGTTTGAGCCGCTTCCCTGTGCGTCACTCAAACTGTCGGCCTTACAGAGACAGACCAGGCGTCACCCTACTGCTGGCACAGAGGACATACCAGCGTTCACCCATACTGTTCGGCAACAAAGAGACAGACCGGGGGTCATCCATACTGTCGGCACAGAGGACAGACCAGCGGTCACCCATACTGTCGCACAGAGACAGACCATACTGTTGGCACCAGAGACAGACCAGCGTCACCCATACTGTCGACAAGAGACAGGACCATACTGTTGGCACAGAGACAGACCAGCGTCACCCATACTGTCGACACAGAGGACCAAGACCAGCGTCACCCATACGTCGGCACAGAGACAGACCATACTGTTGGCACAGAGACAGACCAGCGCCACCCAATACTGTCGCCAGAGAACAGGACCATACTGTTGGCAACAGAGACAGGACAGCGTCACCCATTTTACTTTTGTCGAACAGAGACAGCCATACTGTTGGCACAGAGAACAGACCAGCGTCACCATACTGTCGGACACAGAGGACAGACCAGCGTCACCCATACTGTCGCACAGAGACAGGGACCATACTGTGGCACAGAAGACAGACCAGCGTCACCATACTGTCGAACACAGAGACAGACCAGGCGTCACCCATACTGTCGGCACGGAGACAGACCATACTGTTGGCACAGAGACAGACCAGCGTCACCCATACTGTTGGCACAGAGACAGACCAGCGTCACCTATACTGTCGGCACAGAGACAGACCAGCGTCACCCATACTGTCTGCACAGAGACAGACCGGCGTCACCCTACTGTTGGCACAGAGACAGGACCAAGCGTCACCCATACTGTCGCGCACAGAGACAGACCGGCGTCACCCATTACTGTCGGCACAGAGACAGACCGGCGTCACCCATTACTGTTGGCACAGAGACAGACCAACACGTCATTCCATATTGTCTGCACAGAGACAGACCAGCGTCATCCATATTGTCTGCACAGAGACAGACCCAGCGTCACCCATACTGTTGGCAACAGAGACAGACCAGCGTTCACCCATACTGTTGGCACAGAGACAGACCAGCGTCATCCATTACTGTCGGCACAGAGACAGACCGGCGTCCACCCATACTGTTGGCACAGAGACAGACCACGTCACCCATATTGTCGCACAGAAGACAGACCGGCGTCACCCATACTGTCGGCACAAGACAGATCAGCGTCACCCATATTGTCGGCCACAGAGACAGGACAAAGCTTTCACTCATTCTGTCGACACATTTACAGACCGCGTCACCCATACTGTTGGCAGCAGCGAACAGACCAGCGTCACCCATACTGTCGCACACGGAGACAGACCAGCGTCACCCTACCTGTTCGGCACGAGACAGACCGGGCGTCACCATACTGTTCGGCACAGAGAGACAGGACCAGCGTCACCCATACTGTCGACACAAGAGACAGACCCAGCGTCACCCATTACTTTCGGCACAGAGACAGACCGGCGTCACCCATACTGTTGGCACAGAGACAGACCAGCGTCACCCATACTGTTGGCACAGAGACAGACCAGCGTCACCCATATTGTCGGCACAGAGACAGACCGGCGTCACCCATACTGTCGGCACAGAGACAGATCAGCGTCACCCATATTGTCGGCACAGAGACAGACAAGCGTCACTCATTCTGTCGACACAGTGACAGACCGGCGTCACCTATACCGTCTGTACAGATAACGAGTCGGAGTCTTAATGGACAGCCAGGCAATCTCTACACTTTTCTCCGCATACTTATTACCTACGCCATGCTAGTGCCAGGGCCCAACCCATCACCAAGGTTTCAATCTACCCGATTACCACTAGTTGCCTGCTCCACAAGCTTCTGATTGCAGGCTGATTCCGCCGAGCGGGTTTTCCAAGAGCATCATCACGGCAGCGATTGAGCGGCGAACACTGAACAGTGAACACACACCGGCCGGCCCGGCTCTCGGAAGTGGCGTGCCAGCTATCAGTTACCCAGCGCCGAGCACACAGCTACGCCCGCTATCGCTCGTACATGACGCTGTTGTTGTGGATAACTCATAAATTTCACTATCTTTCGCGGAGTCGATCGCATTTTACGACGTCATAAATGTTTTGGCGGATGGGTGTTTATTAGTGGAGAGGTGACAGGCACATAAGGTTGAGAGTCATCTCGAAATCACTACCTTGTCGAAAGTAGCGCTGTTGGTACAAAATGGGCGTAGATGCGAATTGGACGATCACTTACATTTAGTTGCACAATGCAGTTGCACATACGCGCCATATGTAGCTTAACCCGCGCCGGGCCGGTGCTCGGCGCCACCTTCCTCGGCCGGGGGGGGGTGGTTTCGACACAACCCACCCCTTGCTAACCTCGGCTCCTAGTGGGACCATAGACATAAAAAAAACGTTCGAGAGCTCGTCAAAGGATTTGGAAAACTATTTCGTGTTTTTCAGGTCAATATTAGAAGTCAGCCAAAGTCATCAAGGTCAAATTTCGTCAAATTTTCCAGATTAAGACATAGGCTCCAGATAATCCCAAATATCTCGGAATCTATGACGAGATGAGCGAGTAAACAAGTAAGGAAGCATTAGATGCTTAATTAATTTGAAATCAGCATGCCTAGGTCCTAAAGTTTGAGCTCGGGACATATAGTTTAGGCTCCAGAGGTCTTAATGTCAAAAATGCAATTTTTGGGTAAAAATATTTTTCCTGAATACGCATTTTATCTAAAAGATGGAGCAGCATACATCATTTTAACAACTATAAGTGTTCCTTTCGTCAAGATTGCTTTGGAAACATATACATGATGACCTCTTAAGGTCAATTTCAAAATTTGACCCTCGAGTGCAGAGGTCATTTGGTGACCCAGATAGGGTCGGTTGCATATGGGGCGACGCGGATAGACGATACAATACATGGTGGTCATCGCGCGCGTCGTGCTACGTTGCATTATATCCAGAGTTATTAGCAAATCATTGCTGATGACCTCAAGATGACCTCAGATGCCTTGTAGAGAATCTTTTAGAAAGCAATCGCACCTTGGTCATCAGAAATGAGCTAAAAACATGAATTCTAAATAATCACCTGATCCAATGCATACTTTCAGAATAAGAAGCATCCTGTTTTAATTTTCCCCGAGGTCGACTTATATGGGGAAGGTCAGAATTTGACGACCTGACCTTAAGTCACCGATATCGAACAGATCTGAAATAACAACTTTTAAGTAGTCATGCTCTTATGACAATCCTGTAGTACAAACCCAATCCACTAACTGTGGCTTGTGGGTGGAAACCGCAAACTTTTCCGGAGGTGGGTCAACGTTGACCTAACGCTGTGACCTGACCTTTGGAGCATGACCTATTGTCAAACTTTTTGAAAGGGCTGTACAAAAAGATGATCCGAACAGGTACTGAAAATTGGCGGCTCTACACGCCCGCCGTTTTTCCCTTCCAGGAAAACCTGAGGGGGGGGGGTGTCCTAAACACCCCCCCGCGCGCGGCGTGCGTAAGTGGAAATGTTTCACCGTTTTGAAAGTTCACCAAATATACCGGCCCGTTGAAATAACAAATATAAAGTAAGAAGTAAGAACTGTTGAAAACGACGGTGATATTTGTTTCTCGTTTTCTCTTCTTGGGACAACGCTATCACAAACATTATTCAGCTATACAGAGCTTTACAGAAAACGCACAATATTTTTAGACAATTCTGGAAACTTAAATGCAAACAACTCTTTAGTTATCGTACTCACAGCAGGTAATCCAGCAAGGTTCGAGAAATACAAGTCGTTTTTCTCCAAGGCCCAACAATCTTGAAGTGGCTGTCAGCCAGTCAGAGCCAATTGCAAAAAATAGTTTTGCAATTACAAATAAATTGCTTAAAAAGGTTAATTTTTTGGAAAACTTGTTGAGTAATCTATACTTATAAAAACGGTCAAAGATAACGGCTATCTCAGTTCAAAACCAATGCAAATGTGAAACGTTTCCTTTAATAAATGTGTGTAATAAAGTGTGCGCTCACCTGTTGTTGGCCGGTGGCAGGAGGAGCGCCATCACGTCCGAGTGGTACAGCAGGCCCACCTGCGGCACTCTGTCCGACTGCAGCACCTCTGTCTGCCGACTGTACCCCTCCGGCAGGCGGATCCAGCACGAAGACTCCGCCGACAGAGGGAACCGGAAAACGCCGCTGTATTTCCTGTGAGATCGGAACAGAAAACTGCTGCTGAACTCTGCCGCATTTAAATATCGAGCTGGCGCCATGTGACCGCGAAATTTATTGTCCAATAGACATATCGCAATTGTTTTTAAACTTGAACATGATCAAGCCGTTCTCGTTCCCATTCCCGTCCCGTTCCCATCCCGTTCCCGTCCCGTTCCCGTCCCGTTCCCGTCCCGTTCCCGTCCCGTTTCCGTCCTCGTTTCCCGTCCCGTCCCGTCCCGTTCCGTCCCGTCCCGTCCCCGTCCGGTCCCCGTCCCGTTCCCCGTCCCGTTCCCGTCCCGTTTCCCCGTCCCCGTCCCGTCCCGTTCCCGTCCCGTTTCCGTCCCCGTTTCCCGTCCCGTTTCCCGTCCCGTTCCCGGTCCCGTTCCCGTCCCCGTTCCCAGTCCCGTTCCGTTCCGTTCCCGTTCCCGTCCGCGTTCCCGTCCCGTTGTCCCGGTCCCGCTTCCGTTCCCGTCCCCCGTTCCCGTCCCGTCACGTTCCCGTTCCGTTCCGTCCCGTTCCGTCCGCGTTCCCGTCCGTATCCCAGTCCCGTTCCGTCCCGTTCCCTTCCCTGGTCCCCCGTCCGCCGTCACCCGTCCCCGTACCGTCCCCGCCCCGGTCCCCGTCCTCCGTCCCCGTCCCCGTCCCCGTCCCCGTCCCCGTCCCCGTCCCCGTTCCCGTCCGCTTCCCGTCCCGTTCCCCGTCCCGTTCCCGTCCCGTTCCCGTCCCGTTCCCGTCCCGTTCCCGTCCCGTTCCCGTCCCGTTCCCGTCCCGTTCCCGCGTCCCGTTCTAAGCTGCTGACGTTGACTGACCTGTCGACGGAGCTGGCCGACAGCACCAGGGAGGGCTGGATGGTCTCTATGATCTCACCACTGCCTGCCACCGCCGTGCTGTTGGCCAACAGGAACCCAGCTGATTCCGTACTGTTCATCAGCTTACTGGAGGTCTCTTTTCTCTGACTCTGTGGAACAGGGGTACATGTCGGCGTCAGGCAATGCTGCTTCTGAACCACTGATGTTCCCGGTTATCGATAGAGACAGTATAGGAAACTGATGGTAAATGTATATCCTCTGCTCTCTGTAGATTCTGTAAGCATGCTAAAAGGTCCCATTTTTTGTGTTATTGTTCTTGATCGTATTAATGAACCCTGAACCGAGCATGCACATTGATTCGCATAGTTGCAATCTTTATCGGAAAGTATGCACTTCTAGTTTGTGCGCTGATATTGCCAGCAATGCACCTGCGTCAAACAAGATAAGCTTGTTATCAGCCGTGTTAGAGCCGACAGGTGACTGACAGCGGTGTGGTAGACACAGGGAGCCAGTATGCACATTAACCCGCGCCCTGGTGGGCCCCAGAGACAACTTGGTTATTGTAGGGGGGTAAAATAACCCCCCGTCTAACTCGAAAACTAAAAGGGGTAGAAAGACAAAAAGTTCGAAATCTCTCTACATGTATGTACATTCGAAGTTTCAAAGAGCATTTGCAGCTCAGTTCAATATTGAGGCTGCTAGAGGTCATCAAAGGTCAATTATTTTAGTTTAAAGACTTCGCTTCGAACAACCCCCAATTATTTCGAGAACTATGATAGCTAGGAACAAACGGAAAGAAAGCAACCGAAATCTCATAAAAAATGCAATCACACCAAGTGTCCTCAAAATTGAGCTCAGATCAATAGCTTAGGCTTTAGAGATCATCAAAGGTAAAAAATACAATTTTTGATACAACTTCTTCTCCTGATTTTATTTTAATCTAAAAACGATAGAACAATTATTTTAACTCTCGCCCTGTGGGTGTCATTTTGACCCCCTGAGGTTTTCCCAGAATAACGAAAAAACGGCGGCGCGCAGCGCCACCAAATTTTGTACAGCTGTTTGAACATCAATTGTCCACACTTTGTCCAAAGTGTGACTTCAGGTCATCTCAGGTCAGGTCACCAGGTAACGTCAAGTGACCTTGCCTTTCAAAATGCTTGTGAACGTGCCAAAGTCACAGTTTTTGTCCGGAAGATTTGAAACTTGCAGGATTTCATAAGATCAAAAGTACCTACAATAAATGTATCTCGAATTTTCGAAATCGGTGATCTAAGGTCAGGTCAATTTCCTGACCTTCTCATTATAAGTGAGCTGGAAAATAAACAAATATAATTTATTATTTAATGAAAGTCTGTCTGTCTGTCTGTCTCCTTCTGTCCGTTCGTCATCCAACTTTTTCCTTATACGTATTGTAAATACGGAAAGTTATGTAGTTTCGACACATTAGCATTTAATAGTATCTAATAAATCATTTTGCAGATCGCATGACAACATGTGTGTATATTATTTTGCTCCCTACATTTTCCAACATCAAACCGTCCTCCTAAAAGTAAAGATAATGTCTGGCTGTATTATAAAAAAATAACACGACACAACTTCCACCGATAATACCGCTGTCCACCCTCTGATGAGCGGAACTTGAACTATACGCAACCAGTGGGGCACGGGTTACGGTTTGCGCACACCAGCGCCACCTATATATAATTTTCGCTCAATGCGCACACCAGCGAGACCTATAGCACGGAGAAGGGGTTTAGCAGTAAATTTTAAAAATATAGCCGTTCGCACCGAATTGAAAAGTCTTAAAGTCACAAACCACGATCCCTTGACGGGTGAGTACCTCGGTAGCATGACGAATACAAAACGTAAAAATGCAGTCTGTATGCATAGCGGAGCGAACCAGCGGACTGGACGGGTAAGCACTAGTGCTTCCTATTGAGAAAATATGCTTTGAATCAGGTCGATTCTTTCAGAATCATGTGCTTTTAGCTCATTCTGGATGACTAGGGTGCAATTGTTGCTCAGTGATCTCTACAAGGTCTTCTGAGGTCATTTGAGGTCATCAGCATTTATTTGCTAGTAACTCTTGCTAGAATAAAGATAGAGACGAGCAGATGACACCACTGTGTTTGTATTGTCTGGCCGCATCGTCTCATATGCAACATGACCTACATGGGTCACCAAATAACCTTGACCTGAGGTCAAATTTTGAAGTGGACCTTACCAGGTCAGTACCAGCGCGAAGTGACGATATTTCAAAAGCGCCTCGACAAGACAAACACGTGGTGTTACAATTAAGTTGCTCTAATGGGTTAGTTAGATTAAAGAAGTGTGAGCCGAGGAAAACAAGTTTTAGCCAAAAAAACAGCGATTTTTTTACGTTTTGACCTCTGCGCCTAATTAAACTATATGAATCTACAGCTCATTTTGTGAGGACACCAGTGCGAATTGATTTTTTTATGACTTCGGCGAGTGAGTCGTGCGCGGTGTGGTGCCTAGCGGTACCATGTTCACGAGATATATGGGAGTTGTTCGAAGCGAAGTCCAAAAACTGTGAAATTTGACCTTTGATGACCTCTATTGTTCTCAATATTGACCTGAGCTAAAATTGCTCTTTGAAACTTCTAATTCCCATGTCAAGAGCTTTCGAACTTTTTTATGCGTCTTTCTATTCCTTTTAGTTTTCGAGTTAGTTTTCGAGTTAGGTCATTTTGACCCCCACCATGGCGAAGTTGCTTCGGAGGCCCACCAGGGCGCGGGTTAACACCATCGTTTTTGTCTTGTCAAGGCGCTTTGAAACACATATATGGTGACCTAGTTAAATCAACTCCAAAATTTGACCTCAGGTTAAGGTTATTTGGTGACCAAGGTAGGGCATGTTGCACATGGGGCGACGCAGCCAGACGACACAAACACATTGATGTCATCTGCTCGTCTCTATCTTTATTATATCAAGAGTTATTAACAAATAATTGCTGATGACCTCAGATGACCTCAGATGAACTTGTAGAGATCACAGAGCAACAATTGCACCTTCATCTTCCAGAATTAGCTAAAATGGCATGATTCTGTAAGAATCAGCGCCTGATCCAATGTATAATGTCTATTGTCTAAATAGGAAACATTTGCTTATCTTCCCATTCACTTATAGTGGGGTGGTCACATGACCTTAGGTCACCGATGCAAAAATTCCGAGATACATCAATTATAGGTTCTTACGAACTTATTAAATCCTGCAAGTTTCAAATATCTCTGACAAAAGCTGTGGCTTTGGCACGAACGCAAACATTTTGGAAGGCAAGGTTACTTGACGTGGCCTGGTGACCTGACCTGAGATGACCTGAAGTCAAATTTTTGACATAGTTTTGGGTAATCGATGCCCGAACAGCTGCACAAAAATTTGGCGGCGCTGCGCGCCGCTGTTTTCCCGCTATTCCGGGAAAAAAACTCGAGGGGGGTAAAAAATGACCCCCCCTCTGCACCAGTTCGAGGGTTAACCCGTCGTTGAGGACCGACAGACGACCACTGACTCTCCGGTGGCTGCACTCAGTGGACAGAGGCGGACGATAAATGGCGACATATCCGAGACCGATAACTATCTCACAAACGAATGTCAAGTGTCTGCGGTCCGACGGTAGCCCATGATAACTGGCTCGTTGACAAGTGACAAAGTTGTCACTTGTCAACTAGCAAGTTATCATGGGACCAGATATCACTGACGTCAGATAGGCGCCAGTTCTGTCACTTGTCAGACTCAGTGTGACCACGTTGGGACTGGCAGCAGTGTCTGCCGACAGTGTGCTGATGCTGATGTCGGGAGGTCGGCTGTTGGACGGTACCTGGGTCATGTTGTTCCAGGCGTCCGTGGCGCTGAGGAGCGTGTCGACCAGCTGGACGAAGTCCAGTGTGAACTCTGTGTCGCTGTCGAGACGCTCGTCCGGCGGCTGACTGGAACTCATGTTCATCTGGGACGGCCATTAGGAAAACACACAAACAAACACACACACACACACACACACACACACACACACACACACACACACACACACACACACACAAAAACGGGGTCAGTCGGGAAGACTTTCTTCTGCAATCCAAGAAAAGACGACATCCTCAGGAATTCGCGCCTAAAACGGCACTCATCTCTGAATGATATAAAAAGTGATGGAAAATTAAAACAGTTTGACTGTGTTTTGTCGAGATAATAATTCTATAGCGATTCAGATGCCCAAAAGACGTAACATATTTTTTATATTTGTGCTTTCGTTTGATTATTTTTTCACGATTGTAATTTGGGATTAGAGAAGTGCTGATGAACACCTCAAGAAAGGGATCTGAATTTGTGCTGCTATTTTCGCCACTGATCAGGATTACCGCAAAACATCGGCGCTAGAAATTAGTGCAGCTGTCGAAGGTCACGACGAGTGCGAGTGCGGATGCGCCCAGCACCTCTCAATACTAAATTCGTCTTAATACAGCTGTCTCCCAAAATCAAATCACTCAAAAGGCCGTGACAAGGCCATAGATACTGGCCGTGACAGTTAAGTGGTGATAAAAACGTCTTGAGCAGATCGGGTCGACCCCTTGACGTTGTAAATGCGATTGTGAAGCACGCGGGCAGGTAGTAAAGTACAGTCAAAGTGCGTCACGAACTGCGATCGTTTCGATATTAAGTGAGAACTGGGAAGAGTCAAGTTACATACGTATATATACAAACCGAGCAAGGCATTATGTTCTTGTCGTTTCTATNGTCAAATATGAGCACGTATTTTCTGACACCAAAGTGTACCGCCGGCGCGATCGCTGCCACAGGCGCCGGGAGCATTAGGAGCAGCCGCTGTGCGTCCGGTGTGGGTGCAGTGAGGGTACACTGATTGTGACTGCGCACCGCTCGCACCGCTGGAACGTACTGCCATCCCGCTCCCAGTCGGACGGCAGCTCCCGGCCACTGTAGAGAGGAGGTGGGCGCCCCGGGGCTGGTCCGCGTACCGACGGCGTGTTTCACCAGCAGGCGGTATGGACATCGCGACTCACTCACGGCCCGCCGCTCTGTCCCCTCACGGCCCGCAGCCCTGTCCACTCACGACTCACGGCCCGCAGCCCTGTCCCCTCACGGCCCACAGCCCTGTCCACTCACGACTCACGGCCCGCAGCCCTGTCCACTGACGGCCCGCAGCCATGTCCACTCACGGCCCGCAGCCCTGTCCACTCACGACTCACGACCCGCAGCCCTGTCCACTCACGACTCACGACCCGCAGCCCTGCCATGTCCACTCATGACTCACGACCCGCAGCCCTGTCCACTCACGACTCACGGCTCCGCCTGTCTGACGCTGCGTTCTGTTGACGGTCTCTCGACGCGTCGATGTCGATTGCCGTATCACATCTCACTGGCGACACTCATTGTGACGAGAGCGTGGTCCACACGCGCGCCCTGTCAGCCACCACTTCACGCTCTCCATCGTCACACTGGTTCGGGTTCCCTCCCCGACAGAGGTGACACGTCTCCAGTCCCGGTTCTCCAGCCCTCCAGCCCCGGTTATATGTCTCCAGTCCCGGTTACACGTCTCCAGCCCCGGTTACATGTCTCCAGCCCCGGTTACATGTCTCCAGCCCCGGTTATATGTCTCCAGCCCCGGTTACATGTCTCCAGCCCCGGTTACATGTCTCCAGCCCCGGTTACACGTCTCCAGCTGCGGTTACATGTCTCCAGTCTCAGCACGCATGGCGCTCGATGCCCGTATTTCACCGAGCGTTGCCGAGCGGCTGGCGGGATGACCTCGGTGGCTCGGCAGCTGATTACGATACAGCAGAGCTGGCCGCTTCTCACTGGGTCCTGTTCCTGAGTCCTTAGTGTCGCCGGGGATTCACGCGCCGTAACACACTGAACCGGGAATCGGTCCCTAGCTGCCCGTGTATGCGCTGAATTGGGTCCACTGACAACCACCAGCTGCCTGTCTGTACATGGAACCTGGTCTTCTGTCAACATCAACCGTTTACGTGCTCCACTGCACACCGCGCGACGCCGTGGCCGACAACACTGGCTTTCACGTCCTGTCCCGGCCGGATTTTCGATTGACGGTGACGTGACCGCTTTGTCGCCACGCTTTGGCTCGGCGGTATCGTGCCGCTTCTGCTTCTGCCGCCGCTGTTGCGCGCCGCACGGCTCCTGTTGCAGCTAGGAGACCGGTATGCCGTGGACGCCTCTGCTGAAGTCGACCTCGACGGCCAGAAGACGCCCTCGGCGGGTATAAGACGCGCTCGGCGGGTAGAACATACCCTCGGCGGACAGAAGACGCTCTCGGCGGCTAAAAGACGCCCTCTGCGAACATGTCAGTGAGCAGGGCGACGAGCCGCTCCTCGCGGCGCCGGCAGCTTTGCGTCACATCCACAGAGCCGGCGCACAGCAGCAGCGCCAGCTTTCGACTGCGCCGGTAGTCCTGCTCTAGCCGCTCCAGCGAGTACTCATACTCGGTCTGTAGACAGACGCCGAACCGGCGCGCCGTGGCTGTGAGCTCGTCCCAGTAGTGGCGCAGCAGGTCGGCAGTGCGCGCGCGCCGCACCTCGGCAGACAGCGACGAGAGCAGCAGCAGCGCCACGTCGTTGGTCGGCGTGCTGACCTGCGCCAGCTGGAAGTCGATCATGCGACAGCGCGCGCCGGCGTCCGCGCCGTCCCCGCCGCTGTCGGCGGGCGCGTCGCGGAAGAGCAGGTTGTTGCACCAGAAGTCGCTGTGCGTGACGGCTGAGAGGTGGCTCTTGGCCGTCACGAGGCTGTGGAAGAGCGCCGTGTTGTCGGTGACGTACGTCTTGAGTCGCGCGACGACGCCGGCTAGCTCGGGACGCTGCAGCCCCTTCAGGAAGTCGATGAGGTGCGGCAGGCCGCGGCCTAGGAAGTGGTCGTACAGTGCCGCCGCCTCCTGCGGCCGCAGCAGAAACTCGTACTTAGCGAGGAGGTCCACACCATCACGCACACGCATCGCGAATGTGGTGGCGTGCAGCCGCGCGGCCTGGGTCAGCGCCAGCCGTGCGAGCTCCTCCGTCAGGCAGGTGGAGAAGTCGCACACGCTGAAGCCGCTGGCGCGCAGATCCTCCATCACGAGGATGCTCTCGCTGTCGGCCTTGTGCTCGCCGTGGTAGCAGACGGGTGCCAACGGTGGCAGCGCTGCGCCCAGGCAGCGGCGCTGGAACGCGGTGGCGTCTGGCAGCAGGCGCCGGTACACGCCGATCTCGCGCCGGTCGAAGCCGGCCTCCTGCACCGTCACTCGGCTGACGGCGTCCTGAGGGAGCAGCTTGGCCACCAGCCGGGCGGTCTGGCTGCCGCTGCCGCCGCAGCCGCCGTGGAAGCGTACCCTGATGGCGAGCAGGTCACTGAGCGCGCTGTCCCGCGCGTCCAGTGCGCTGATCTCGTAGTCGTCGATGTCGGGCGGGTCGTCAGCGTGGGAGTCGCTGGCGGCGGTGGTGCCACGCTCCCGTTGCTGATAAGCGACCAGCACGGTCTGCAGCCAGGACTGGGTGATGCCCTCCTCTCCGGACATGGTGCCGCTCCGTTCCGCTGCGGCTCTACGGACAAACGGCGCGGGTCAGGCGGCAGGAGGTGCACCAGGACGGTACGGGACAGGTGGTGGGTGTGACTAGGTACATTACAAGGCATCACTGCTCACACACACACTGTAAGGCAACACGTTTGGCGAGAAACACCACACACACTCGCACACTGCTGTACACTCACACTGTCAGGCGGCAGGTGTAGCGAGATGCAGCACACCACTACGCACACCTCCGTCGGCAGTGGTTACTGGTCACTGGTCACCGGTCACTGGTCAGTGGTTACTGGCCACTGGTCACCGGTCACTGGTCACTGGTCACTGGTCACTGGTCACTGGTCACTGGTCACTGGTCACTGGTCACTGGTCACTGGTCACTGGTCACTGGTCACCGGTCACCGGTCACTGGTTACCGGTCACTGGTCAGTCACAGTACACAGCAGACCGGCAGCCGCTCCGACGCCAGCTTACCCGGCTGCTGCCACCGACCGACTGCCGCCGGCCGCCTGCGTGGAGGGGGACGCCGCTCGCCGCCTCGCGCCGCCGCCGACACTAATAAGGCGTCTCGTCCCGCCGACCGCTATGAGCGACGAGGCGCGGCCGAGCAACAGGCCGAGGCGCGGTGGCTCGGGTAGTTAACGGATCTACATGTGCTATGGTAAAGGTCCCGGAGACCTATGTCTCTCTTGTTTGTTATGTGTTGCGCAATGCCGTGCGGAAGCGGCTTGCTGATGCCGTTTTCCTGATTGTAGCGCCAGCCTGCGGTCGTTTGTAGTGTGGGATTATCAGACTGTCATGGTGGGTCGTCGCTGGTATCGTGCTGATCCTCTGTCGCTGCCTGCGGCTCAGACGGGTGTGGGGGCGTGCCACTGAGCACCGGGGCGGGGCGGCGCCGTCACGGCCCGCCGCCGGCTGTGACGCTGTGTGACGCTGTGTGACGCTGTGTGACAATCGGTCACTGGCCGCTGTGGTCACAGCCGCGCCCACGGACGGACGGACGGAACGACGGAATAATGGCGGAATGGTGTGCTCGTCCACAGAGATGCAGGCAGGCAGAGCAAGGCACAGCTGGCTAAATAACGCCGCAGATGTGGCGCCTGTAAGCCCCAAATCATCATCAAGGCTGGAGCTGCCTCCGAGTGGTGGAACTGGGAGTGTATTCCGGAATGGCTTATCTGGGCAGTCATTTATATTGCCTTGAGTGGGGTAATGGATCTGGTGGACCCTTGCCGATGCTGAATGAGCCTGTATCATTAGTGTCGCTTAATAATGGCAAGTAGCTGCCAGTATAACTTTGGACACGGTTCTTCCTGAAGGAACAAATACTGCTTTTAAATAGCGCCGATTGATTTGAACACAGCACTGGCGTTTCACAATTTGATTTCACATGAAATTGAAATTTCTGTCGAAAACTTCTTGCCTATTTCTACGTCTTCTTCTTTCAACGTCTTACGTATGCAAGTCCGCGGTGAGTCTGCGTTTGCCGGACGTAGCACCTCCATCTACATTCAGAGCACTTCCATAGCCCACCACCGACGGCGGCGGGCTCGGTGGGCCCGGCGACCGGAAGACACCGACTTCCGGTGCCGCTCGCGCGCCGGAAGTGGCTAATGCCGAGGGCAGCTCGTCACGAGCGGCCGGACTGGGCCGAGCGTGGTGCGCCAGCTGCGGCAGAAGCTGCTGGCAGCTGCGTGGCAGCTGCACGGATGGGGACAGACCTACGGACCGCACTGCAAAGTGGCGAGGGGGGGGAGGGGGGGACACTGACGGGCACTGCACACGACCGTCAGCTCGTCTTACCCGCCCCTCCGTGCACTGGAAGAAGAGAAGCACCCACCGATGAGTCACCACCTAAGGCTAAGACTCACTCCACAAAGCATCGCAATAAGTCATCACTTAAAACTCATTCCGTTAATCATCGCAATGAGTCACCAATTGCGCTCTACCCACACGGTAGAGCGCAATTTCATGCGTTTTTCATGCGTTGCGTTCCGATCCGTCACGGCGAGTCTGCCTTACGGCTGACGCGCTTCTCGATGCGTCTCGCCGCGTTGCGGTGCATCACGACGCGGATGGCAAAAAACAGCTCGTTTGCAGCTTGGAAAAGCTATTATTGGCGGAATATTGGGTGACCGAATAGACTGATTGGGCAGAGTATATCGGTGGAGAGATGCTGCGGTAGAGACCGGTCGAGGAGTCGTGTCCACGACGCTAGGTATCGACCGGGCTGACCGCTCGCCGCTGCTCACGGCAGCCTGTCAACCGCCGTATTGGCTCGACCACCGCTGTGATGAATGAAGACGGAGAGTGCTGTGTTGACGCAGGCCGGTCTGGATTGAGCCGCATTTGTTTGCCTTGGGTCGGTCTGAATAGGTCTGGGTTGGGCCGTGCTCACTTGCCTTGGGTTGGGTCGTGCTCTGTTGCCTTGGGTCGGTCTGGGTCGGTCTGGGCTGGGCCGCGCTCTGTTGCCTTGGGTCGGTCTGGGTCGGTCTGGGTTGGGCCGCGCTCTGTTGCCTTGGGTCGGTCTGGGTTAGGCCGTGCCCTGTTGCCTTCGGGTCGGTCTGGGTTGGGCCGCGCTCTGTTGCCTTGGGTTCGGTCTGGGTTAGGCCGCGCTCTGTTGCCTTGATTTGCGTCCTGAGGCATTTGAGGTCGCGGCGCCCCTGTTGCCTTGGGTCGCGGTGTCCTCGCGGTGGGCCGCTCGCCTGTTTGCCTTAGCTCGGTCTGGGTCGGTGCTGGGCTGGGCCTCGCTACTCCTTGCCTTGGCAGGTCTGGGTTTGGGCGCTGCTTGCCTGTGGGTCGCGGGTTCGCTGGGCGCGCCCTGTTGCCATTTGGTCGGGCTCGGGCGTCTGGGCCGCGCTCTGTTGCCTGTGGGATCGTCTGGGTGCCGGCCGGCCCTGTTGCCTTGGGTCGGTCTGGGCTTGGGCCACGCTCTGTTGCCTTGGGTCGGTACATGGGTCGGCGCGGCAACGGTCTGGGCTGGGCCGCGCTCTCCTGTCTTCGGCTGGGCCGTCTCTGTTGGCCTTGGGTCGGTTCTGGGTTGGGCTGGCGCCCTGTTGCTTGCGGGTATCAACCAATCGGGTCTGGATCGCGTCTCGGCTAGGGCCCCGCAGCTCTCTTGCCCTTGGGCGGTCCTGGTTAGGCGAGGCAGAGCGCTCTGTTGCCTTGGGTCGGTCTGGGTTCGGGCCGTGCTCTGTTGCCTTGGGTCGGTCTGGGTTGGGGCCGCGCTCTGTGCCTTGGGGAGGTTTCGCTCGGTCTGGGCGTTGTGGGCCTTTGCGGCCTCTGTTGCTGTGGGTCGGTCTGGGTTAGGCCGCGCTCTGTTGCCCTGTCGGGGTCGCGGTTCTGGGGTTGCGGGGCCGCGCCCTGTTGCTTGGGTCGGTCATGGGTGTGGGCCGGCGCTTACCATGTTGCCTTGGGTCGGTCTGGGTTAGGCCGCGCTCTGTTGCCTTGGGTCGGTCTGGGTTGGGCCGTGCTCTGTTGCCTTGGGTCGGTCTGGGTTGGGCCGCGCTCTGTTGCCTTGGGTCGGTCTGGGTTGGGCTGCGCCCTGTTGCCTTGGGTCGGTCTGGGTTGGGCTGCGCCCTGTTGGCTTGGGTCGGTCTGGGTTATGCCGCGCTATGTTGCCTTGGGTCGGTCTGGGTTAGGCCGCGCTCTGTTGCCTTGGGTCGGTCTGGTTAGGTCTGGGTTGGGCTGCGCTCTGTTGCCTTGGGATGTGCAGTGTCAGTGTATGCTGTACCTTGCAGCGGGGAGTGTTTGCAGGATAGACGCCGCCGCCGCCGCATAAGTTAGTGGAAGGGCCGGTGATGGTCGGACAACCTCGGTAGTCTCGGATGCCTGCCGGAGGTTCTCACAAAGCCTGTCAGAGTATTCGGGATCGCACGAAACCTATCGGAGCCCCCGGGTTCTCACAAAGTCTGCCGGAGTCTAATGGTTCTCACATAGCCTACCGGAGTCTCATGGTTCTCACAAAGCCTGCCAGAGTCTCCGGGTTCTCACAAAGTCTGTCAGAGTCTCTGGGTTCTCACAAAGCCTGTCAGTGTCTCCGGGTTCTCACAAAGCCTGCCAGAGTCTCTGGGTTCTCACAAGGCCTCCGTGGAGTCTCCGGGGCCTTCCGGAGCTTTCTTTTGGTCAAACAATACCTACACGGTGGCCCAAGCAAAACAAAGTTAAAATTGTCGCTACTTTTTCGCAAGCTCGGCGTGCCGGTGGGTCCGGCGGGAATATCCTACCCAGAACTCCATGATAGAAATAAACTAGAACCAAAAGAAAACAACTTGCAGGATGATGCGAATTTGCTCTGTTGCGGCAAACAAAGCCGCGTTTCCTGTGAGGAGTTCCGTGCTTCACGCGCTATGTCCCTCATGTGGCCCTGCTCCAACATTATGATCTGGCAGTGTGGCACCTGGCCTCCCCGATCACAGACAGCCAGTGGCTGTGTCGCGTACGAGCTCCCCTGAGCGGGGTCTCCCAGGGGGCGGGCTCACCTGAAGCATGGGGGGGCTACTCCCTTCCGGCGGGACGCGACCTGAGCTTCTTCCCGGCGAGCGGGTTCACCTGATCTATCTCTCGCGGATTAGGAATCCCCTAGAGCTCCCCGTGGCCGAGGGCTCACCTGAGCATAGCCTAGGGGCGGCTGATGCAGGGATCAGATACTGTGAGCGTGTGTGTGCGGATGGTGGGCTAACTCAAGCTAGGCCTAGGGCACACTTGACGCCTCCGTTCGCGTTGTACCGCCCCCGCACCCCTGCCCCGCTCCGCCGCCACACGGTGCAGCAGTCCAGGTGTAACGGCCTTCACCTGTATTGAGCTCAAGCAGAACATGACAATCACTAGAGAAGCTGAGGGACTATACGGTGACGGGGAGGGAATGAGGGGTATGGAATCTACGGGCCCAATGCCACTCACCTCCGTAGGGGATTGTGCTGCAGGCAGAGTTAGTTAGAAAGACACGTTTCACATTTTCCGTGTCAGAGTCGGGACATACGTGTAATCAGAACACGCGCAATTGTATACACAACCTTGTACTAGCTGCGAAGGTGGTAGATATTTTAACGTCAGTCGGGAGTTGGCTTTGTCACTCATTGTTGGAGTGATTGATCTATGGCAGGGTAGTGCCTGACGAAAATGCTGATGACTCCCGGGGTCATATGGTATCGGACTGAATCATCTCTAGGTATAGGTATGATTGACGTCGGTATGAGAACACAATCGTAGTCTGCTGCTGTTCGTTATGCTAGTCTATGGCTTCCCAGCGTTTTCCCAGCGCCACGTCACGGCCTCGTGGTGGACCTCGTGGTGGACCTCGTGGTGGACCTCGTGGTGGACCGGACCGCTGGCTGGTCCGTGCTCCCCCGTCACAGGATAAAACAACTCTGTGGAAACAGGATACACAATGCGAAAACTTGCCAACTCGTACTGCAAAACTGCGCCCGTAGTTTCGTCTTTCGAAAGCGTTCGAAAAGCGCATGGGAAAGGTATAATATCAGTATATTGTATTTGTAGCAAGACTGCGGAAGTTCCCGTAATTGTATTTCACGTTTTCGTCGACTGTTTGCGTCCGCGTTGCAGTGCCGGACCCTCCCCTGCCCCGCTAACGACTCAGGCGATGCGCTACATCTGCAACTCCTCTGAATGGTTGAGGTCTCGAAACTCCGCTCTTCAAAATACTCTGCCAACTAGCTCACGATCCTTGTAAAGCTCTGAAGGATTTTCTCGGTTTATTGTCCGTTCAGCGACTGGCTGGCGGGCACTTTGCGACCAATACTGTG
>VOPJ01014779.1:0-30698 GCA_014673585.1 Semibalanus balanoides | reverse complement strand
GCTGTTATCGTTGTCAGAACCTTGATTCCAAACTTGAGGCTTCTGGGATCCGAGCACATGTCTGCTGAATAGTAGATCCACTGAAGAGGCTCATAGCTGAAAGTATATTTTTGAATATCTGGATATTTTTCACATAAAATGAGCATTAGTTTATGCATCCTAATAATTTCATGCTCAGATTAACTTTGAATAAAACTATTAAAGAGACAATGTATTTTTGTATTTAAGTATTTTTTCAAGAGGCACACGGCTTGAAGTATGTTTTGAAAGTTGGCACGTGCAAACAAATGCAATGTTGGTATATAAATAAACAAACACGGGCTGCCGTAAAGACTGCGATTCAAAATTGGATCTGGATTTTCTCACGACACTTCTCAAGGTTATAACTCCTTTCTCACGTTGTGCCTTTAAACAAATCGACTTATGCTCATTTGGTTATGAAAAAACTGCGTGCATTGCACGCATGTGCAACAAGACATTAACATGGTATTAATTACATACAAATGTCATAATAATTTACAATTGCATACGTTCCTCAAGATCACGTAGAGCGACTACACAGCCGACAGGGAAGTTTCTCCCTAGGTATGAAGTTTCTCCGCCCGCTTCTTACGCTTATGTATCTTATGCTTATGTATTACATTTTTTAAACCCAAATACGCTTTGCATAACAGCAGTTGAAGCCAGAATCGGAAGGGTTTTTGGGTTATGTTACACAGAACTTTCTGTTGATGATTCATGAAGTCTCTTTTCCCAGGAATTAAATACCAAAGCTCTTCTAAAGCCCATCTGGTGTCTGTGTTCCTTGTGAGGTCCCCCGGCCTGGCACCGTGGCCTCTGTCGCCGCCGCCGCCCGGAGTCCGACCTTTGTCGGCGGTCCAAGGGCAGTCAGCTGATCGGCGGCGGCGGCGGCGGCCGGCTTTCCCTGCCACCGCCGCCGCTCTGCCCGGCTCCGAGTACAGTAACCTCGCCACGCGGCGTCCCAGGCCCAGCCCGACATCCGGCGTCCCAGGCCAACCTCCCTTCACCCAGCGTCCCAACCACTGAACTAAAGTCCCAACCCGCCGGCGTGCGGACCGACTACTGGCTAGCCACAGTAGCGGGCCTTCCTAAACCGTTACATATGGTGCACCGCAGCTGTGGTTGTGGAGTCAGCAGGTATATGTACTGTACCGTAAGGTGCAGTAACTGCACCTATGCTCAACAACGAGAAACGAATGATGCTAATGGTTTTTAACTTCAAAATATAAAAGCCGCATCTTAAAATTGATATTTTTGGACTATAAGCAAAAGTCCGACGCAATCATGCCCAAACGTTAGCGGGGTTCGCCTAGTATTTGAAGCCTTGCTAATTACTTTCGTTTGACATATTTTCTGGTAACGAAAATCATTGTCAAGCGAAAGCACTAACATGTTACCTGTTAAGGCTGTTTCACAATAATGCTGTGTGTTTTATGCTGATTTCGCGCTTCTGTTCTAACATATACGGCATAGCTGAGCTGTGTAAGGTAAATAAGACTGCCTTTGGCTATGACTGGGGACTGGAGGCTGTAAGCCCAGATTCAGAGAACTTTCAAACAAATGAATTAAGTAAGTTGATGTAACTGGTTGAATGTGTTATGTGTGCTTTGTGAACTTGTTGAGTGTTTTACCATCCGAATCATTTAACTGGATGTAAAAACTACAAACCTGCATCTGCATGGCTTATTTCAGATACATGAGTATTTAGTCTTCAAAGCTCAACATTTCTATCTCAACCAAATAAATGAAGCAGATACACTATAATAATTGAACTGCTAACACAAATATTGTCCACAGCAAGTTGCTTTGTTTATATTTTGAGCCAGATGAGTCAATTACTCATGTTCATGGGTCGCTTCGCAAACCATTTTCATCTGGACTCGAGTTATTTATTCGGGAAAGACTCTGACTCAACTCTTGACTCAAGTGAACTTATTTTGAAATCGGAGTGACTCAACTCATGTCTCATGCGACAAGGTCTGACTCATCTGTCGATTCATGACTCAACTCTTGAGTCAGTTACCAGCCTGGTCAGGACTGCTTCTGTGATACCGGTCAGCAGCAGCGTATGAAACAACTGCTGCCTTCTCTACTCTACTCTCTCTTCTCGAGATCTCATCACATGTTTCCGATCTAGTGCGATTATGTTTCCTTTCTACGCGTTGTTTGAAGTCATGATCTTAAAAATACGTGAAAGTTCCGAATTTACGCTCATAACATTTAAATGCATTTTTAACGGGTGTTGGACTCAACAAGCATTTATGTAAGTTCCGTTCTAAGGAATAACTAGTTTCATTCCCGCCATCCTTTTGTTGCTGAGCATAGCCAATAGACATAGTCTAAGCTCAGCGTCAGCAAGCACCGTACGTGCTTGAATATTCGGCGCGGGGTCCCAGAGAATTATGTTACCGGCCCCGTGTGCTATTATGCATTCCCATTTCCTTGGAGGGGCCTTGCCGAGCGGCGGCGGTGACGGGGGCGGTGAAAGCCTGCCGCCGCCGCCGCTGCCGATCAGCTGACTGCCCTTGGACCGCCGACAAAGGTCGGACTCGGCGGCGGCGGCGGCATGATAGGCCGCCGCGGTGCCAGGGCCCATAGCTGTATAGAAGAACTTGCCTTGCATCATGTCTCAAACTGTTCTTGTTACTAGCATTAATGTTGTACACACACATCTGACCATTCGTGGTTTCAGTAAAGCAATAACACCAAAATATCGGTAGTGC
This sequence comes from Semibalanus balanoides, assembly GCA_014673585.1. Classification (NCBI taxonomy): domain Eukaryota; kingdom Metazoa; phylum Arthropoda; class Thecostraca; order Balanomorpha; family Balanidae; genus Semibalanus; species Semibalanus balanoides. Next base: position 27,954 of record VOPJ01014779.1, on the reverse strand, counting down.
CATTTTCCGATATTTTTCCATCGAATGCGGATTCCACTATTTCACTATCGTAGTTCATTGTGTATCAGTAGAGGCTCCACCACCTGTCAAAAGCTTGCAGGGACTAGGGAACATCACCGTTCCAAAAGGCAACTCTTTCATGCGACGCGCGATAGATCTGCTGTTAAAAACTGAAACAAGTTGGAGGACTTGTTCTCCCCGTCAGCCTCCCCTCCCCCGGCCGGTGAAGCCCATACATATCAGCATGCAGCTTATGACACTAGCCCGCTTCTTTGACTATATCTGTCATTGCACTTATTGCCAGCTAGCTACATCAAACTCAGCTCGAGAAATAACGGTCACGACTCACATACATTTTCTATCCTGAATGGCGCGGGAGGCAAGTACCTATTCTAATGGTAGATCTGTTCATAACGCAAACAGCTTAGATTGTGAAATAAGTGGCCATTGGCTAACCAAGCTTAACCAGTTTCGGAGACGTCATTGCCGTGTGCTGATGATGTTGGTGAATTCCAATTTAGTTTTGGGACTGGATGATGTAGGAACATAGGTGTCGATTTATTATGCTTTTGGGGTGGCCCTCGCTCGCCCCTTCCAATGTTAAGTTCGGCCCCCAATCATACCCTCGCCCGCCAATGGTACCCTCGCCCCCATGTTAACCCTCGTCCCCCAATGTTTTTGGCTGCTGGAAGATCCAAGAAGGGGCAAACCGGCCAAGTCTGCCACAGCGCCTGAAATCGGCTACTAAATTGACGCGTTTCTTATTTCGAATTAAAATCTAAGCAGCTTTTACGAAGAAACGTTTGTTTTAAAGCACCTCTTCACGTATAAAGATGCGAAATTTGGTGATTTCAATATACCTATATGTGTGAAGTTTGGGGGGGGGATTTTCTCCCCAAACTAACTTTTGGGGATCAAAGGTCAAGCTCTAGGTCAGGTCACAAAAAGTAGCTATGCGCAACAAATATGCGAAAGTCGTGCTACTCATGTGAATGGATTATTTTACGGTTTCACGTATAATTCGATCATGATAGTCATTTTGCCACTAACACACAGCAATTCTTTCAAATGCTATAACTTCCAGCCGGTTTCGGTGGTTTCGGTAAAGCCATGAGACTGATAGGCGACCCTTGGACCCGTCCCTAATCGTCCCCTCCCCCAATCGTTTTCAAAAATCGACACCGCTGTGTTTAAAACACCTGGTGGGCAGTTAAAGGAAATTCGTTGATTAATCCATCAGATTCGGTGATACCGTACGTGCATTATCACCAGATGTTACTGGAACAAAGGAGTTTGACTAGGTGCGAGTGACCGCTGAATGCTTTCTGTTGCAATACGCAATCGCCTAAGATTGATGCAATTTTGAGTCTGAGATATATGTTGTTACCCGGACAGGGTGGTAATGTCCTTAAACATTATGCCCTTAAAAATTGAGGGCCTCTAGATCCCACAAGGAGGAGCCCGGAAGATTTAAGCACTGAAGATTGAAGCACGGGAAATACATCGATATTCTTAGCCTGCTATTTTGTTCAGCTGGGAAATGTTGCTTGGGTTGTATGTTTTGCTGCCAGGTTTTTGCTTTTCCGTGTATTTTGTCACTCATACCATCTCATACATTCTCTCTTGGCAGATCAATATGGCGAAGCGGCGACAAGATGGCGGCATCGACCGTGTGACGTCACAGAGCGGGACCGACCGCTCACCCGGAGGCTCTCAATGCGTCACCGTGCTGCGGTCGGCGCTGGAATATTCCAGAGTCGGTTTGAGAGCTCCCGAAGGCCTGCACCGGTCCGTTCCGGTTTCGCTGGTTGCGTCATGCGGTGCGACGCTGCGTCAAGGGCCGCGATGGAGGCGCCTCTGGTGGCGGCGGTCGGAAACGCTCCGCTGCGCAATAGGTCTCGACCAATCGCCATCCTCGAATTGGGCGACGCCGGGCGCTGATTGGTGGGAAAACTCCAGACGGTGTCTGTCCCAAATACGTAGGTATCTGGCCTCCTGACGCCTCACCCTGGGTGTGCCATTCCCTCGACAGAGCTCCAGTGGTGTGGTCGTGCTGGTGGTTGCTCCGTTCTATCTTCATAAGTGTTGCTTTGTTCCGTTGCACTGAGGATTCCAAAGTGATATTCAAGACTTAGTTTTTAAAGCTTTTGGTTTTGTGTGGTGTTACAAGCTATAAGTGGTGTCAAGTGGTGCTAAGGTTTTTGGTGCATTCTACATAGTCTATGGTTGTTAATAGTGGTGCGAGAAGTTATTAAGTGAACTTTGCTTAAAGTTACTTATCATTGAAGTGGTGTGTAACCTTATTTGGTGAATCCTATAGTCTTGCTGCTCATTATTTGGAGTCACTGGTACTCTGGACAGATTTGCTTTATTTGCCTCCACTTACTCACCTCGGGGTGTAGTTTTTTAAGTAGTTGACTTGATGTGAAATGCTGTTCGGAGCTCCTGACTCCCAGCGGGTATTTGCGTTCCTCCTAGGTCGGTCCTGTGTCGTAAGACGCCGCCGATTGCCACGTCAGCGGGCTGGCCCACTCTCTTTGTGACGTCACCGTTGGCGGCCATGTTGGTCGAGGGACACGCCATCTGGCGTCCGGACACCGCCTGGCGGCCATGTTGGCCGAGGGACGCGCCACCTGGCGGGCGGCCATGTTGGCCGAGGTACGCGCCACCTGGCGTCCTGACACCGCCTGTCGGCCATGTTGGCCGAGGTACTCGCGCCATCTGGCGCCCCCAACACCGCCTGTCGGCCATGTTGGCCGAGGTACTCGCGCCATCTGGCGCCCCCACACCGCCTGTCGGCCATGTTGGCCGAGGTACTCGCGCCATCTGGCGCCCCCCACACCGCCTGTCGGCCATGTTGGCCGAGGTACTCGCGCCATCTGGCGCCCCCACACCGCCTGTCGGCCACGTTGGTCGGGGACGCGCAGCAGCTGCTGGTCTCATCCATGGTTCCGTGAGTCGCGGCTAGAGACGGAATAATAAAGTGAGTGGGGCAGGGCGGCGGCGGTGCGCTTCCAGCCACCGTCAGTCGTAGGGGCCTGGCGACCCCTCCCCGGACCCAAGCCACAGTCGTTTATCCCAGTCTCAACTGACGAAGGGAAATCTTAAATAACTTGCATAATGGAGCACTACTACGGTGCGAGACAGAATATTATGACGGACTGATGACGGACATTACACGAGGTTAGGAAAATCGAGTTCGGAGGTGCACTGAAATAACCAAATACGAATTATCGAAACACCATTGTACAAATCACAACGAAACTTAACACCTCGGGGATCCCCTAACTGGTACAGTGCAGTGGTAATAAATTATCCTCTCCACTGTGTATGCTGGTGTGTGTGTGTGTGTGTGTGTGTGCATTGGTGGTTGGGAACGTGTGCTGTGTGGTCCTTTTGAATGTGTTGTACTAAACGCTTTTTGTAAAACGGTATCACGCAAATTCATGCACTGAGCTTTTGTATTATTTGTCCAGGAACGAATTATTCGTGCATTTAGCAGTAGATTGCCTGGCGTGTGGAATTAAGCTCTTGAGTTCGGCTCTGTAACTAGACCGGTGCTTTGGTGAACCACTAGTGGCCTGCAGCTGTGGTGGTGTGTGCTCTGTTGGGTGCGGGCGTGGTCGGATGTGCTATCCACAGCCGGCGCCAAAGTCGTTTGAGTCCTGCACGTCGCGCGGCATCACCCACCTACCGAGTGTCGGCCGTCCTGCACCGCCTGCACACTGGAGAGAGACTGCCGCAAATGGCCTAACAGCTCCTGGCAAGCACTGGTGTCCCGGCTAACTACCGCTCCACTCCCGGCACTGGGGTGGAGCGAGTCTCGTGTCTCGCATGGAGCCGCCGCTCGTCGCGTCTCGGCCATCTGTGAGTGGTGCCATGCTGCTGGTCCCGCTACTGCTACTGCTGTGGCTGTGAGAATGATGTGCTCGCCCGTTGTGAGACTGACACTGGTCCTGACGGTACTCAGGCTATTTCTTGCTTTGTTCGACTCCTAACTGTTGGCACGATATTTCCTGGTTAGCCTGTACATTTGCATAGTTGAATATGCGTTCGGTTGTGCTGGTTTACTGCTCGCCTTTGTGTCTTGATCGTGGTGATCTTGATCCTACTCCTTCCCTGGGGTCACGCTAGACACAGTATTGCCGATCCGCTCCACACGCGGCGCCCGTCCCCGGTGGCAGTAACGCTGCTTGCAGAAGGCGTCGCGAGCCCGTTCGGCGGGCGACCCGCCCGACTGCTCCGGACTGCTGGAGTCCCGCTCCTGGACGGCCATTGCGGCCGAGCAGCTGGCCCAACCGGCGGCCCCGACACCGACTCTGCGGCGTGCTACCCGACCCGGCGGCCGGCCCGGCGCGCCTGCAGAGACGCCCAGCCCGGTCAGGAGCCAGCCCACGGACCCTGTGCGGGCCGACCCGCCAGCCGAGGACGCAGTCGTCAGGTGTGTCACCACACACGGTAACCTGCACCCCACCCCCCCCCTCTCTCTCTCTGTCCTATCACTAGTCAACGAAACATAGCAGACGCTTCTTAGTAAAAAGACGTAGTTACACTCATAACCGACAAAAGACAACATTGCATAGCGTACTTGCTAAAGTCTGAGTAAAGTACCAATTTCTCTGGGCGGGTCCCTTGCCGTATGCGACTTGGACGTACTCATTTTCCAGACAGCGTTGCCATTGGACTGCCGAGCCAGAGTTCGGGCCCGTTATCGCGCACGGAGCGACTGGACACTCAGCCAATCAGTAGGTCAGAAACCGCGTCGCAGCGTCGCCAGTAGACTAAGATTCGTTGTGCCGCGCGCTGCGGTGGGCTCCGGAGTTGGGGCGGGGACTGCGGCCGGCTGGCCACCGGTCTGTCAGCCCCCGCCCGGACTTCGGCGCACACCGCGGCCCGGCCAACGGCTGCCGTAGCGTCCTGTTGTACAACTCGCACGACGATCTTTACTCCGCAGAATCGACCACTCGAGGAGAAAAGCAAAGAGCAGAGGTGAAAACGATGCAGTGAACCGGCCATGGTCCACGGTTAGAGTATTTCCTTTTCTGATATTCAACATAATTACCACTTACCAGCACAGAAGTCGTAATGATGTACACGTTCCACAGTTCGATCGAGCGCGCTGAAACGACAGGTATCAGGAATAAGGCGATAATGAAAAAAAAAATGAAGGGAAATAAATTGGTCGATACGTGTTTGATTTTATCTCCAATCATAACGGAAAATATGATGGTCAATAGTGGTGGAAAGCCACATGGTGTCCCTCCATGGTCGTGGTGTGTGCGACAACTCTGTTTCCAGGATTGTGGGCTCGTCCCGTCGATCTCCGGACTGTGGTATTCCTTCGTCGAGGGCTAATACAAGGGTGACGAGACGTGACATTGGCAGTTTTCTTCGGGTTTCGAGTTCAGGATCGAGGTGAGGTGGAGTTGAGAGTCTGGAAAGAGTGGAGACGGCTGCACCTAGGCGTCTGGAGAGGAATGCAAAAATGAATGGTTGAATGTCATAGGATAGTTTGGTATGCAATCGTTACACCAAGTCTGACTAGTTTTGCGTTGACTATGCTGGTTCGACCCGTTACTCTGAAGCGAATGAAATGGTATGGCCAGTGGTCGTTAAAATCAAACGTCTGATTATGCATTTTGGTTCTTGTTACACTTCTACGAAATTATCGGTCGGGTGTATGCTGTAGTAGGTAGGTAGGCACGACTCGCTTCTGTATATTGCAGGATGAGAGACTCCATGGAAAACGTACACGAGCGACGCACACGGTCGATGGATGATGACCTGCGGAGAACTGGGTCCTGTACACACAAAACGGAACCGGGAGGTGAACTTCTTAACTTATCTACATTATTGTTCGTTGTACATAAAGCACCCATTATTATCTTTTTGAAACGAAAATTGTCGTTGCTACATTTAGTCTTCATGGGCTTTCCATAAGGCATGCCGACTTGGTTCTTAGTATCTTAGCTGTTGCGGCCAATTTAGATGCTTTCCGGGATATCGGTTGGGATGAGGGGAGGAGGCACTCGTGCTGTGCGTCTGTTTCAGGTCGTGTCAGACACGACAGGCCAGCTGGGCAGCCGACCCGTGTTCCACACGCCACTCGAGTACCCTGACGTCCGAGTACTGGAGGGAGGAAGCGGCCGACCCGTGTTCCATCACTCGACGTCCGAGTACTGGAGGGAGGGAGCAGCCGACCCGTGTCCCATACGTCATCGACGTCCGAGTACTGGAGGAAGGGAACGACCGACCCATGTTCCATCACTCGACGCCCGAGTACTGGAGGAAGGGAGCAGCCGACCCGTGTTCCATACGTCACTCGACGTCCGAGTACTGGAGGGAGGGAGCAGCCGACCCGTGTTCCATACGCACTCGACTCCGAGTACTGGAGGGAGGGAGCAGCCGACCCGTGTTCCATACGTCACTCGACGTCCGAGTACTGGAGGAAGGGAGCGGCCGACCCGTGTTCCATTACTCTGGACGCCCGAGTACTGGAGGGAGGGAGCGGCCGACCCATGTTCCATACGTCACTTGACGTCCGAGTACTGGAGGGAGGGAGCAGCCGACCCGTGTTCCATACGTCACTCGACGTCCGAGGGGTGGCAGGTGACCGACCTGAGGACCGGGCGGCCCGCTGGAGGGGATACCTGCTGGCTCTGCCCTACTGCTGGGTTCGCCATCCATGGAGGCTATGCCACATCACGTGAGTTAAGCACGTCCCCAGTTAAGCATGCGAATTGAACGTCCCCATGATTCATGAAGCGTACAGTAGTTGTTTCACTTGCAATAGTCCGAATCCATTGAAGCCATGCTTGCTAAGTTGATTATCGAATGTAAATTGAGTTAAGCTGTAAGAACGGGCATGGCAGCTTATAGTCCCGAAACAGTAACATTATATATGGGCGTACGTAGACATGGCAGTGTGTAAGGGAGCCTGTAGGTGTTCAGTTTCAGCTGACCCCAGTAATGGCTGGCCAACTGGATGGGACTGATCTGGGATACTCTCTGCAGTCTATGAGGTATCAGGACACCCGGTGAATGATTAAGGTGATGTCCAGTCTCCAGTCGTGTCTTGACTTCTTCCGCTTTAATAGTCTCCTTTAACATGCGTTTTTTAACTGAGATAGGAGATTTGTAGAGCAGACCGAAACATGGGTTGTGGCTGAATAATTGACTCGCTACGCTAAGTAATTTCGACACAAGACTAGTAGGCCTTTTTAGAAGAAGAATCGGGAGGTTTGGAGCACGGGGTAGCCTCGTGCCCTGAAACCGCCCGAAACTTTTTCTGCTTAAAGGGCCAACTAGTCTTATCGAAATTACTTAGCGTTGTGAGGTAGTTAATTCACCAAAACCTATTTTTCGATCTGCTCTACAAATCTGCTATCTCAGTTAAAACCACATTAAATGTGACCTATTTCCTTGAAAGGGAATGTTTCACGTTTGTATTTGTTTGAACTAAGATGGTCATTTCCTTTGGCTGTTATTGATAAGTATAAATTGTTAAACCATGTTTTCCCAAAACTTAACCGTTCTTAAGCAATTTAATTTTGAATTTGCAAAAGGGTTTTTAACTGGGGGTCTGTCCAAGTGCCGTCGCTGATTGCCTGACAGCCATTTCAAGATTGTTAGTCCTGGGAGAAAAACGATTTGTAATTATCGAACCTTGGTTGGATTACCTGATGCGAGTACGAGAACAAAAATAATTGTTTATATTCAAGTCGCCAGAATTGTCTTGTGAAAATTGTATCAAAAATGGGGATAGCTCAAGAGTCAATAATGACATTGTTCCAAGTTTGTAAAAATATAAAAATAAGTGACTTGAGAAACAAATATCACTATCGTCTTCAGAGCAGCACTACTCCATATTTTTTACTAAACCTGCGTATATTTGAAAACTTTCAGAAAGGTGAAACATTCCCTTTAATTATGCCAAATACTTATTACATGCGTTGACTTACTATTATATGCATTTTTCCTTCACATTCTTTAACATATTTAAATCGCCATGATAGGGGGGGGGGGGAGGGATGAATTACGCTGTACGGAAGTTCCTTGCAGGCCGCCTTGAGACACGAACAAGTGGTGCCAATGTCGGGATGGAGGGAAGCAGATTCCTCTCATATGTCACAATGACTTGATCCAGTTGTCGCCGTAAGACACGAGAACGTGAGTTATATCCCCTATATGCACCTTATTTTTTATAGCGATTTATAAAATTGTATTTGATGAAGTTCAATGGGTTTGGTGTAAAAATAGGGAAACTAGACTTACAATTTGAAATTGATGTATTGCGTCTCATATAAACATTAAAATGGAAATATCCAAGTACCGAAGTATGTGGTGTGTGTTGTTCGCAAAGAGGTGTTGTGCAGCGGCAAAAGGTTCACCTCGTCGTGAGTTGTACTTGACGTTCCTCGGGGTATCGGCGCTTACACAGAGAATGCTATCCGCTCGCCTTCGATCTCCGCCATGATGGCTTCTGCCGCCTTCGTAAGATATGCGACGATTTGCTCCGCTCTGGGTAAGACGAAGTATATCTGCTCCAAATAATTAATATTGGCTTTCTCTCCCGTGTAATTAACTTTTCTGCGGGGCTTGGGAAAATGAAATATTTGGGTTGTGGTTTTATTTTTTATAATTTTTCAAAATATTTTCAACCAAACAATGTATATTGATGTGGCTGTAGTAGTTATCAGGTGTTCTGTCTGTTTGAGTGTCGGTTCCATAGTGTACGTGTGTGGACGGTGCCATTCTGCCCACTTTTCAGTTCAGTCGCCTCTGATTGGTATAACACGCGGTACGTGAGTTAAGCACGTGAGTTACACAAGTCCCTATGACCCACTAAGCGTACATTAGTTAGTTCACTGGGCAATAATCTGAATCCCTTGAAGCCATGCTTGCTAAGATGTTAAGCAGCAAATATAAATTGAATATGACACATGCTGATGTTTTTATTTGAAACAATAATGTTATATCTGGCGTACATGATGTAGACATGGAAATAGCCGTTTATGTTGGGTCCGCGCCTGTAGTTGTTGTTCAGTTTCAGATGACCCCAGTAATGCTGGCCAACTGGATGGGACTAATCTGGGATACTCTCTGCAGTCTATGAGTATCGGACACCCGGAGTGAATGAGTAAGGGATGTCAGTCTCCATCGTGTCTTGACTTCTTCCGCTTTAATTATACCAAAATATTACGTAGTATACCGAGTACATTATTGTTATTACATGCGTTGGATTTGCATTTCTCCTTAACATTCTTCAACATATTTGAATCGCCACGATAGGAGGGGGGGGGGGGTGAATTACGCTGTACGGAAATTTCTTGCAGGCCGCCTTGAGACATGAAAAAGTGGTGCCAATGTCGGAATGAAGGGGAAGCAGATTCTTCTCATATGTCACAATGATTCGATCCGGTTGTCGCGTAAGACACGAGAACGTGAGTTATATCCGCAATACCCACCTTATTTTTCATAGCGATTTTACTAAGTGCATTTTTAAGTAAATTTGCAAGTAGAAACAATAATAGAAACTGAACTTCAATTATGAAATTGATATATTGCTTCTCATATTATATAAATATTTTAATGAAAATATCCCAGTCCCAAAGTATGTGGTGTCTATGGTGTGTGTTGTTCGCAAAGAGGTGTTGTGCAGCGGCAGGGCTACGACAAAAGGTTCACCTCGTCGTGAGTTGTATTGGACGTTCCTCGGGGTATCGGCGCTTACACAGAGAATGCTATCCGCTCGCCTTCGATCTCCGCCATGGTGGCTTCTGCCGCCTTCGTAAGATATGCGACGAATTGCTCCGCTCTGGGTAAGAAGCAGTTTATCTGCTCCAAATAATTAATATTGGCTTTCTCTCCCGTGTAATTATATTTTATGCGTGTCTTGCAAAAATGAAATATCGGGGCTGAGGGTTTCTTTTTATAAGATGTATTCAAAATATTTTCAACCAAACAATCTATGTTGATGTGCCTGTAGTAGTTATCAGGTGTTATGTCTGTTTAAGTGTCGGTCCTATAGTGTGCGTGTGTGGTGTGGGTGTGTGCGTGTGTGGACGGTGCGATTCTGCCCACGTTTCAGTTCAGTCGCCTCTGATTGGCATAACACGCGGTACGTGAGTTAAGCACGTGAGTTAAACAAGTTCCTATGATCCACTAAGGGTACACTAGTTGGTTCACTGGGCAATAATCTGAATTCATTGAAGCCTTGCTTGCTAAGATGATAAGCAGCAAATATAAATTGAATAAGACACATGCTGATGCTTTTAACCGAAACAGCAGTATTATATCTGGGCGTTCAGGATGTAGACATGGGGTAGTGCGTACTTATGTGGGGTCTTCGCCTAGCGCCTGTAGGTGTTCAGTTTCAGATGATCCCAGTAATGCTGGCCAACTGGATGGGACTAATCTGGGATACTCTCTGCAGTCTATGAGGTATCGGGACACCCGGAGTGAACGAGTAAGGTGACGTCCAGTCTCCAGCTGTGTTTTGACTACTTACGCTTAATTATGCCAAATACTTACGTAGTATACCGAGGACATGTGGATATTACATGCGTTGATTTACCATGATTTGCATTTCTCCTTAATATTCATGAACATATTTGAATCGCCATGATGGAGGGGGGGGGGGTAATTACGCTGTACGGAAATTTATTGCAGGCCGCCTTGAGATATGAAAAAATGTGCCAATGTCGGAATGAAGGGAAGCAGATTCTTCTCGTATGTCGCAAAGATTCGATCCGGTTGTCGCGTAAGTGACGAGAACGTAAAGTTATATCACCATTAAGCACCTTATTTTCATTGCAATTTTACTAAGTGCATTTGTGTAAAGTTATTGGGTTTCGCGAGTAGAAACAAAAATAGCAACTGGACTCCAAATTATGAAATTTATATATTGCGTCTCATATAAACATTCTAAATGGAAATATCCCAGTCCCAAAGTATGTGGTGTCTATGGTGATTGGTGTGTGTTGTTCGCAAAGAGGTGTTGTGCAGCGGCAGGGCTACGGCAAAAGGTTCACCTCGTCGTGAGTTGTATTTGGACGTTCTTCGGGTATCGGCGCTACACAGAGAATGCGGATATCGCTCGCCTCCGATCTCCGCCATGATGGCTTCTGCCGCCTTCGTATGATACGCGACGATTTGCTCCGCTCTGGGTAAGACTCAGTAGATCTGCTCCCAATTCTCAGTATTGGCTTCTCCCCTGTGTAATTAATTTGTATACGCGGTCTTATAAATTGTAATATTTGGTGCTGTGGTTTTATTGATAAAAATGTTGACATGTGGGTATGCGTGTGTGGACGGTGTGATTTTGCCCACGTTTCAGTTCAGTCGCCTCTGATTGGCATAAAGCGCGGTACGTGAGTTAAGCACGGCACCAGTTAAGCACGTGAGTTACACAAGTCCTTTTGATCCACTAAGCGTACATTAGTTGGTTCACTGGGCTATAATCTGAATCCCTTGAAGCCATGCTTGCTATGATGTATAGCAAATGTAAATTGAAAAAGACACGTGCTGATGCTTTTATTCGAAACAATACTATTATATCTGGGCGTACATGATGTAGACATGGAAGTAGCTGTTTATGTTTGGTCCGCGCCTGTAGGTGTTCAGTTTCAGATGATCCCAGTAATGGCTGGCTAACTGGATGGGACTGATCTGGGATACTTTCTGCAGTCTATGAGGTATCAGGACACCCGGAGTGAACGAATAAGGTGATGTCCAGTCTCCAGCTGTGTCTTGTCTACTTACGGTTAATTATGCCAAATACTTGTGTAGTATACATGAGGAGTTATTATTTTTTACATGCGTTGGTTTACCATTATATGCATTTCTTCTTAATATTCTTGAACATTTGAATCGCCATGATGAGGTGGGGGGGAGGGGTGAATTACGCTGTACGAAAATTTATTGCAGGCCGCCTTGAAACATGAAAAAGTGGTGCCAATGTCGGAATGAAGGCAAGCAGATTCTTCTCATATGTCGCAATAATTCGATCCGGTTGTCGCGTAAGTCACGAGAACGTGAGGTATATCCCTGTTACGCATCTTGTTTTTCATAGCGATCTTATTATGTGTGTTTTTACAGTTAATTGGGTTTGCGAGTAGAAACAAAAATAGCAACTGGACTCCAATGAAACAATTATATTGCGTCTCATAGCAACATTTTAATGGAAATATCGAAGTACCAAAGTATGTGGTGTGTGTTGTTCGCAAAGAGGTGTTGTGCAGCGGCAGGGCTACGGCAAAAGGTTCACCTCGTCGTGAGTTGTATTGGACGTTCTTCGGGGTATCGGCGCTTACACAGAGAATCCTATCCGCTCGCCTTTGATCTCCGCCATGATGGCTTCTGCCGCCTTCGTACGCGACGATTTGCTCCGCTCTGGGTAAGACGCAGTATATCTGCTCCAAATGATTAATATTGCCTTATCTTTCCACTATGCAATTTACTTGTCTGCGGGTCTTGGGAAATTTGTATATTTGGTCTGTGGTTTTATTTGATAAAGATGTATGCTAAACAAAAACAACCAAACAAGGTATGTCGGTGTGCTGTAGTAGCTAAATCAGGTGTTCTGTCTGTTTTGAGGTCTGTACCATTAGTGTTGCCTGTGTGTCTAATGTGGGTGTGCGTGTATGGACGGTGCACTCTGCCCACGTTTCAGTTCAGTCTCCTCTGATTGGCATAACGCGCGGTTGAGGCTTTGTGACGTCCCCGGCTCTTTCACCGTGACCCCGACGTACACCTCAGCATCTGGGTAGCGTCCCCTCTGCATTGGCTTACTGCGCTCGTCACGCACGGTACATGGTTAGCTTTCCATCGCAAGAAATATGACAGCACGTCAAGAACTAATTATATTTGGTTGGTGATGTAACCGAAGGTCAGTCTTGTTAAGCATGCATTTCGCTTATTCTGTGGACAGTCTGTGGGACTAAGTATCCGCTGGTATGGGTGTCTCTGTGGTTGCAGAAGGGGTTTGTGTTCGAGTGCACTGCGTGTTCCGTGTGGTGGAGTTGCTTTTGACAGATGCTTAGCGCCGCCACGTCCGAGACCATACGGACTGCACGACTACAGTTGCAACTGCGCGCGACGTTGATACCGCTGAATGGACGTCAATTAACCCAGGGACAAAGGCCAGTCGCCTATTGGCAACCCTCTGTAGATCAGCTTCTATTGATCACTGTGGACTCATTGTGGGTGACACCCGGTGGTAGTTTTAATTATCCTCTCGACTACGATCTCCGCCATGATGGCTTCTGCCGCCTTCGTAAGATAAGCGACGATTTGCTCCGCTCTGGGTAAGACGCAGTATATCTGCTCCAAATTATTAATATTGGCTTCCCTCCCATGCAATTAACTAGACAGCGGGTTTTGAGTAATAGTTTTCTTTGGACTGCGGTTCTATTTTTATAAGATGTATATGCTATTTTTAAATCAACTTAACAAGGATGTCGGTGTGCCTGTAGTAGTCATCAGGTGTTCTGTCTCTTCGGAGTGTCTGTACCATAGTGTGCTTGTGTGTCTATATGTGGGTGTTGTGGACGGGGCGATTCTGCCCACGTTTCAGTTCAGTCTTCCTTTGATTTGGCAAAAGCGCGGTACGTGAGTTAAGCACGCCCCCAGTTAAGCACGTAAGTTAAACAAGTCCCTATGATCCACTAAGCGTACATTAGTTGATTCACTGGGCAATAATCTGAATCCGTTGAAGCCATGCTTGCTATGATGTATAGCAAATGTAAATTGAAAAAGACACATGCTGATGCTTTTAACCGAAACAGTAATATTATATCTGGGCGTTCATGATGTAGACATGGCAGTAGCCGTTTATGTTTGGTCCGCGCCTGTAGGTGTTCAGTTTCAGCTGACCCCAGTAATGGCTGGCCAACTGGATGGGACTAATCTGGGATACTCTCTGCAGTCTATGAGATATCAGGACACCCGGAGTGAATGAGTAAGGTGATGTCCAGTCTCCAGTCTGTGTCTTGACTACTTACGGTTAATTATGCCAAATACTTGTGTAGTATATATGAGGAGTTATAGTTATTACATGCGTTGATTTACCATTATATGCATTTATTCTTAATATTCTTGAACATATTTGAATCGCCATGATGGGGGGGGGGAGGGTGAATTACGCTGTACGGCAATTTCTTGCAGGCCGCCTTGAAACATGAAAAAGTGGTGCCAATGTCGGGATGGAGGCAGGAGATTCTTCTCATATGTTGCAATGATTTGATCCGGTTGTCGCGTAAGTCACGAGAACGTGAGGTATATCCCCATCTCGCATCTTATTTTTATAGCGATTTGATTAACTCGTTTTTAAAGTTAATTAAGCTTCCTAGTAGAAACAAAAATAGCAACTGGACTCCAATAATGACATTATATTGCGTCTCATATAAACATTTTAATGGAAATATCCAAGTACCAAAGTGTGGTGTCTGTGGTGTGTGTTGTTCGCAAAGAGGTGTTGTGCAGCGGCAGGGCTACGGCAAAAGGTTCACCTCGTCGTGAGTTGTATTGGACGTTCTTCGGGGTATCGACGCTTACACAGAGAATGCTATCCGCTCGCCTCCGATCTCCGCCATGATGGCTTCTGCCGCCTTCGTATGATACGCGACGATTTGCTCCGCTCTGGGTAAGACGCAGTATATCTGCTCCCAATTCTCAGTATTGGCTTGTCCCCTGTGCAATTAATTTGATACGGGTCTTTAGAAATTGTAATATTTCGTCTGGTTTTATTTGATAAAAATGTGACATGTGGGTATGCGTGTGTGGACGGTGTGATTTTGCCCACGTTTCAGTTCAGTCGCCTNGTGTCTCTGTGGTTGTAGAGGGGTTTGTGTCGAGCGCACTGCGTGTCCGTGTGGTTGAGTTGCTTTTGACAGACCGCCACGTCCGAGACCATACGGACTGCACGACTACAGTTGCAACTGCACGCGATGTTGATACCGCTCAGTGGACGTCGATAACCCAGGGACAAAGGCCAGTCGCCTATTGGCAACCCTCTGTAGATAAGCTTCTGCTGATCACTGTCGACTCATTTGGGTGACACCCGGTGGCAGTTTATTGACCATTAGCTTTATAAACGTATCGCGTACTAATTTGAGCGTTCTTCCGCTGGCTGTTTTTCACAAATGAAATGAAATTCTGCAATGCTATTAAATACCCAGAAACTCGCATGTCTCTAGGAATCAATTTCTGAGATGCTAAAGAATGCACGGTAGGATAAGGTGGAATTTTAAGGTTGAAAGAAAGTAGTATATATGCATATTTGGCTTCTTAAGACATAGAACCCAATAACTTTTTGTGACAGGATGTTTATGTAAAACTGTTCGCTACATGGTGGTTTCGTGGGAAGAATCTGGTCCGCAGGTTTATGAATTCGCATCGGAGCCAACGCAAAGGCTTAGAAATGAAGGATCGCAATGGAGACCTGGACAAAGACAGCTGGATTTACTAACGGTATGAGTTATGTAAAGCTGAGCGTAGTATGACAAATGCAGTTGGTACGTCCGTAAATCCCAATTATCATCATCAAATATTTTAAGCACTTTTGGGCACATATGTTCCCCTTTCGTAATTCAACTGAATCAACTTGTTAGTCTGAAGCCGATATTGGTAACATTGTGGTTGTGTGGCTTGGTGGTTGTGCAAGTCCAATGTGTAGAAAGCAATACTTCGGTAAACGGTGAAATTATCATCATGATCACAGACCATGTGATACGTGGTTTTCAAGGTTATCCATTCTCCATTCGAAAGACATTTTTAGTTTAATACCACTGATGTTACGAGTGAGTTTGTATGTATGAGGTTGTATGCTTGAATTTTACAGGAATCACAGACTAAAATCGGTGTGGCTGTAGTGAACCCAGTGGAAGTTTCGTCTATCCTATGGAAATTACTTTGATGTGGTTCAAGAGCTACCAACCAGTACTGCGTGGGTTAAACAATCCCGGTAAAATAATGAGTTAGTCTGTGTATTCACTTGGTATTTTGCCGCCTTAGGACGGCGTTGGGCTATGGTTTCCATGTAATTGGCGTCCGCCAAGTGTATGTACGAGTTGTAGGTGTGGAGACGTCTTTTCCCCAGGTTGCCATGACCATACTCTGGTCTGAGTCCCAGCCGTGCCCTACGTATCTTGGCGCATCCAGTCAGCCGCCGCCCTCTGCCCAGTCTTCCGTGAGCCAGCCCTGCCTCCAATTCTGGGCAGCCAAATCCAGGTCGCGCGTCCCAAACGGCGTCAGATCCAGGTCCGGCTCCTCCAGCTGGTGCTGCAGGGTATCGGTCGGCTGGCGTCGTATACCTCCACAACCTTTCCGACACGAGGCCTGTCGCCACCTCCCCGGCCACCGGCCTCTCAGCAACGCTGGCGTCACCTCCAGTTGGTCCTTCGTCGCGGACAACGTCCGGCACGCGTGCCTATCCACGTCTGCCGGGACCGGGAACCAGGCCTCACAGCCAGTGAAAACTCTGCTTCACCGGCAGACGTGCGCTGGCTTCTCTGGCGAGCCGTGGTCTCAGCTTATGCACCGGGCACGCTATCGGCGATCAGTCCGGCTGGCCACCAGCCCCATCTGCTGGATCTGTTATCACAGTGAGTGACCAATGGCCTGAATCGACTGCACTCCATAGCCCGCTGATTGCAATACTTTCTTAATTGCATTTTCCCAAAGCATCGTTGAACGATGACTTGTTAAACTAGTTTCATTTTAAATCCTGCCAAAATACATTTTTATTATTGAACGGCTATTGTGCCCGTATACACCCCAGCAGAAGTTGGTAGACAGTTGGTTGTGTAGGCTGTTGTGGTGCGTGTTTGCTGGATGATTTATTTCAGCCCATTGCACTTGAGAGGCAGTCTCATGTCGCGTTGGCCATACACAATTGGGAAGAGGAATCGCAGACGAACATTAAACGCGACGCGTACTGAATGGATGGGCCAAGATAATGACATTCGGGACCTGCTGTTTGGCGCAGCTGAAACAAACGCTGGTACAGGCAAGTTGAGGGTAGGACACCACGCCAGTTTACAATGAGTAGGTTGGACATGCTCTATGATGGAAAAAGTGTATGGTTGATAAGGTCACCTATTTGTGTAAATTATTGTGAAGTTTTTGGTCCTATTAATCAGTACTTAAAGGACAAAAAGGAAATTGATCCGTGAGACATAGGCGTCCATATGGTGTTGACTCCGAACATTATTGCGTATGTGAAGCATTCTTCTCCTCTGTGGGTGTGCGACGACAAGTTTGGTTCACAGGTTCTTGATCTGAGCGGCCGATGTTGGTGAAGCGCATTATTGAAGAAACTGGGAATTCGCTAAGAGTGAATATGGTATGCCATTTTTATCTTATACTTCTATTGGAAGGTTATTTTCATGTACCTATGCTGAAAATGAGACAAATTTGTGTTTAGCATGAAATAACGTTGAAATAATATGCAAAGGCCCTATGATAGCTAGCATCAAATGGCGTTTTGAAATAATCTTAACAGACAGAAGACCAATGATGGCGACTTTTGGTAACGTTGAGGGTTCTTATGATCGTCACTGGTGTCTGTGTGTGCCAAGTTGGAATGTTATACTTCACAGGACTTAAAAAAAATTGGTATCAGAGACTCGAGAACATTGAGAACGCGCTTCATCCCAAAAATATTATAATGACTCGCCAAGAATTAGTAGCATTGAAATGAGAATGACAGTTGCAACTTTTAACATTGCAAGCAAGCCAAGTAGCCAGTTATGACGCTTTTGATGGAATCGACCTCAAGTACGTAATAAAGCATTTTTATATCTTGGTGTTACAAAAAAATGTTATCGTTTTTGTATCATTCCCTTTGCTTTTTTTGCCGTATGTCAGTGCTATGGATGTGGGTTCGGGTTTGGAGGCATTTTCCCCAGGTTGCAAAGACCAAACTCTAGTCTGATGAGTCCCAGCCGCTGCACCTGCGTATCTTGGCGCATTCCATTCAGCCGCCGTCCTCTGCCTGGTCTTTCCGGTGAGCCAGCCCTGGCCTCCATTGCTTGGGCCAGCCAAATCCAGGTCGCCGTCCAACGGCGTCAGATCCAGTCCCTCCTCAGCTGGTTTGCTGCAGTATCGTCGGCTGGGTCGGTATCCTCCACAGACCTTCCGACACGAGCCTGTCGGCCATCCCCGGCCACCGGCCTCTCAGCAGCTGGCGTCGCCTCCAGTTGGTCCTCGGCGGACAGTCCGGCGTGCTATCACGCTGCGGACGGACAGCCTCCAGCCAGACTCTGGCTTCACGGCAGACGTCGCTGGCTTCTCTGGCGGAGCCGTGATCTCAGCTTATGCACCGGGCAGGCTTACTGGCGATCATCGGCTGCCACCCCAGCCCCATCTGCTGGATATCACAGTGAGTGGCCAATGGCCTAAATCGACTGCACTCCATGGGCCCGCTGATTGCAATGCTTTCTGCATTGCATTTTCCAAAACATGGTTGAACGATGACTTATGAACTATTTAAATTCTGACAATACATTTTAATCTTGAAGTTAACAATGAGTATACACTGAGTAGGTTGAACATGCTGTACGATGGAAAAAGTGCATGGTGATAGGTCACCATTTGTGCAAATTATATGAAGTTTTGGTCCTATTATCAGCACTTAATGACAAAAAGAAATTGATCCTGAGACATACGCGTCCATATGGTGTTGACTCCGAACATTATTGCGTATGTGAAGCATTCTTCTCCTCTGTGGGTGTGCGACAAGTTTGGTTCACAGGTTCTTAATCTGAGCGGCGATGTTGGTGAAACGCATTATCAAAGCAACTAAAAGTGAATATGGTATGCACTTTTATCTTCTTATACATTTCTATTCTATTGAAAGGTAATTTTTCATGTATCTATGCTGAAAATGGAGATTAATTTTTTGTTTAAGCATGAAGATGGCGTTGCACATAATCTAAAAAGGCAAGTAGGCCTACGACAGCTAGCATAATAATGGTCGTTGAAATAATTCTAAAAGCAGGCAGTAGGACCTATGACAGCGACTTTTGGAAACGTTACGGGGTACTTATGATCGTCACTGGATGTGCGTGTCTGTGTGAGCCAAGTTGGAATGTTATACTTAACAGGTCTTTAAAAAAATGGGATCAGAGACTCTCAGAACATTTGAGAACGCGCTTTCATCCCAGGGTAAGTCTCATAGTTAACTCGCCAATAATTAGTACCATGGTACATGAGAATGACAGTTGCAACATTTGAACATTGCAAGTAAGCCAAGTAGCCAGTTATGACCACTGTTTGATGGAAATTGACCTCCAAGTACGTTAATTAAGCATGACATTTTTATATCTTCGTTGTTGACAAACAAAAAGTTAATCGTTTTGGTTATCATTTCACTTTGCTTTTTTGCCGTATGTCAGTGCTATGGATGTGGGTTCGGGTTTTTGGAGGCATTTTTCCCAGGTTGCAAAGACCAAACTCTGGTCTGATGAGTCCCAGCCGTGCCCTACGTATCTTGGCGCATCCAGTCAGCCGCCGCCCTCTGCCCGGTCTTCCGTAGACAGCCCTGCGCTCCATTCTGGGCCAGCCAATTCCAGGGCGGCCGTCCCCAAACGGCGTTCAGATCCAGTCCCTCCTCAGCTGGTGCTGCAGTATCGTCGGCTTGGCGTCGGTGTCCTCCACAGACCTCCGACACGAGCCTGTCGGCCATCCCCGGCCACCGGCCTCTGAGCAGCTGGCGTCACCTCCAGTTGGTCCTCGTTGGACAGTCCAGCGTGCTATCACGCTGCGGACGGACAGCCTCCAGCCAGACTCTGGCTTCACGGCAGACGTCGCTGGCTTCTCTGGCGAGCCGTGGATCTCAGCTTATGCACCGGGCCCGCTGTCGGCGATCAGTCCTGGCTGCCACCAGCCCCATCCGCTGGATCTGTTATCACAGTGAGTGGCCAATGGCCTGAATCGACTGCACTCCATAGCCTGATGATTGCAATACTTTCTTCATTGCATTTTCCCAAACATTGTTGAACGATGACTTTGTGAATTAACTAGTTTATCAATTTAACACCTGCCAAAATACATTGTTATCTTGAACGGTATTTTAATCTTGAACGGTATTGTACCCTTGTACATGCCAGTCATGTTGGTAGATAGCCGGTGTAGGCTGTTGTGGTGCGTGTTTGCTGATGATTTGTTTCAGCCCATTGCACTTGAGAGGCATCTCAGGCCGCGTTGGCCTTAAGGGAGAGGTTCGCAGACGAGCGCTAAGAACGCGATCCGTACTTAATGGATGGACCAGAGGACAGGCACTTGTGTAAAGCAAAACACGTTTAACAATGTATTCGCTCGTACAGGAATGTGAAGTAAGAAGGTTACAACAGTGCATTGTAACAATGTGAAGTAACGGCGCATGTGACTGGAAAATAACGCATGTTATTATTTGCTATAATTATTTGAAGCTGTAAGATTACAACTTTCGTTGATTTGAGTATGCGGTCCTATTATCAGGGATTTCGAACAAACAATTTTGGAAATTGTATTGTAAGACTTCCTTCCTTATGGTGTTAGACTAAAAAAATCAGTGCGCATATAAAGCCGTGGTTGTGCAATGAGGTTGCTTCATGGAGCCTAAGAATTTGGACAGTGACGTTGGCGAAACATTTAAGAATATCCTTGGTTTACTAATATTTGCAACGGCATGCTATTTCATCTTCGATTGCTGCACGGAAAGGTAAATTGCATTCAGTCTACATTCAACAATTTGTTGGGGTTTTCTCGTGTAACATGACATTAGGTTGAATTTCAGTTCCAAAAGGGAATACCAGTAGGCCGATGACGGTAACTATTAGGAATGTCACGCATACGTATCATCGTCGCTGTGGATGTGTGGGTCGAGTGGGGAAGTGTTAATACTCCGCAGGTCTTAAAAGTTGGGAATAAGAGACTCTAAAACATCGCGAACGCGCTTCCTCCTGGTAACCTCCTAATTAATCGAGAATAATTTGTAACCTGGAAATAAGAAAGACAGTTGCATTTAATCTCGTAATTAATCGATAATTAGTAACCATGGAAATAAGAACAGACAGTTGTACATTTTTTTAACATGGGAAGAGAGCAAAGTATTTCTTATGATGCTGTTTGAAGGATTATTGGTCTTCAATACTTGTGGAATGTGGACATTTGTTATATCATGGTGTGGCAAACAATGTTTAAAGGATTTTTATCATTTGCTAGCTTCTGGTCGTATGTCAGTGCTGTGGGTGTGGGTTGTGGAGACGTCTTTTCCCCCAGGTTGCAAATGACCTAAACTCTGGTCTGATGAGTCCCAGCCATGCCCTACGTTATCTTGGCGCATCCAGTCAGCCGCCGCCCTCTGCCCAGTCTTCCGTGAGCCAGCCCTGCCTCCATTGCTGGGCAGCACATCTAGGTCGCCGTTCCAGCACGGCGTCAGATCCAGTCCCTCCTCAGCTGGTGCTGCAGGTATCGTCGGCTGGCGTCGGTGATCCCCACAGACCTTCCGACACGAAGCCTGTCGGCATCCCCGGCCACCGGACTCTGACAGCTGGCGTCACCTCCAATGGTCCTCGGCGGATCAGCCCAGCGTGCTATCACGCAGCGGACGGACAGCCTCCAGCCAGACTCTGGCTTCACGGCGCTCAGACGAGGGAGTTTTTTATATATGGCCGACAACCCGGGCTAGTAGTGGTCAACGCTCGTGCGACATATTCGTTGCAGTTAGCCGGCCCTGCTCTCGCCAATCATCGGAATCGAAATGTTACGTGAGTCACTTGTCATTGTTCAGTGATAAGCTTGTAGCCCATTTCTCTAATTCTCGAGCAGAGATACTTCTGCTCTGTTTCTCCAACAGTACATTATTTATATTTATGTAAAAGGGCATTCCTTAGTTTTTACAGAAAACAGCTGTTAGAAAATAAAAGTATATAATCCACGGAAGTGGTTTTATTGTTCCCATTTTCCACTGTCTGCCTCTTGCATAGACATGTCGTTGTCTTCATTCGCAGGTGTGCATCGTCCCTTAACACTAACTGCGGAAAACGTTGCAAGGTACCGCGGAAAAACCTGAACCCATTGCAGGAAACGAGGCAGGAGACGCAAAATCATGTGACCAAAGGGAGGCGGACATCTCATAGCTAAGTTTGAGGATGAACATTTTAAGGTCTGCAATGACAGGAGTGTGCGTGGAACTAAGTTTTGTAGTTATCGGAGTGTGCAAAGGAAAAATGTTGCGAGATGTAAACCAACATAGCTGCAGCTAGACTGTCTCAGATCCGACTTGAGATTTCGACTGAATATGACTAACCATTTTCTGTATTGCCATGTTCTCTTAATGATTGGCAACTGGTACTATGCAAAGGCAATGTTGGCGATGGGTATGAGTGCTGACGCTCGGTTTCAGACAAAGTTGCGCATTGGCGACGTCTAAGATCTGCACGACCTTCGGAATCGGGAGTGATTCGCAGCTGAACGTTGGGATAAACAGTAGTGCCTACACAAGGCGTGTGAGCTCAAGGGAGACCATCCGTCCAATGCGGTTGTCTCGCCGAGAGAGCTGTTTGGCGCGCCGGGGCAGAGTCGCGACTGCCGGTACCGCTACTTGGATGAGCTCGTACAGGCTCGCTGTAACAAACGCTCGCACAGGCAAGTCCTAAAGTGGAAGTCCCGGGAGTTGAACAGCGTAGTGTTTTTAATGTTTGTGAGCGTTGGTAAATAGCATGCAAAACCTAGTGCATTATTTAAAAATCCTTTATGTTATCTCCTGGGACATATCTAGCCGTATCTGGATGTGCTTGCAGTGCGTATGTTTGAAGCATGGAAAAAAGTTTTGTGGGTGAACGCAATACTAAGGGTTTCATGTTGTAATTATGCCATCACAATCACCTAGAAGGCATTTACACCAGAAATATCTGTGTCCATGTTACTTTGAGCAACTCTTGTTCAATATAAGACTCGTGGTTGCATTATTGCGGGTCTGTGGGAGGGTTGTGTGGGCGACTTGTGTCGATTTTCCAGAGCCTCTGGAAAGAAACAAATTAGCAGTCGATTGGAGAGAGCGGATAGAGAGCGGATAATGCGATCCCGAGAAACGACGGAGGTGATTTTGCCAAAGATACATCCCTGGACTGGCTTGGAATGGACGCTAACGTGAGCTATCTTAATACTGCAAGCAAAGCTGACTTCTCATTCCTTGTATTAACTCGTCTTGCATTGTCGGCAGCTCAGCCGTTTCCTTAATTTAATACATTATGTTGAAAATATGCATTACAATTATGAAGTTATGTATTAAAATTATGAAGAATAGAAATTGAATAATTAAGTACCATAATGTTTAGTTTAACTTTAATTCAGCAGATGACTTGATATCTAAAAAGTTGTTCAGTTTTCCAGTCTGGTATCATTAAAAACAGAATAGCGTAAAGAGTGAACAGAACGTTCGTGTTTCTGAATTGTCGCGCGCATAGAGATGCTTCTCAGCGGCAGGCTATGAGGAAAAGTTCGTCTCGTCGAGGAGTGTGCTAGGCGTTCCATCAATTGTCGGCGCTCGACCTCCATAGAGAATGTTCTTAACTCGCCTCCCGGCCACATCTCAACCGCAACTCTGCCACGGCGGCTTCTGATGTCTCCGCTCCAAACGCCACGAGTTGCTCCGCCCTGGGTAAGACGCAGTATATCTGCGCAATAATCTGCCTTACTGGCTTCTCTCCTGTACGGTTGGTTAGCTTCTCTACAGATCCTGCTATTTTATAGAGGCAATCGATTTTGTTTTAGAACAGTTTTAAGTGTATGCAGTTTGAGATCCATGTAAGACGCCTTGGCGCGCTATCTGCACCATCAACTCTTCTAAATAGCTGTCCAACGCCGCTTGTGGTGGTTTGGTTGCGGCACGACGTGTGCGTGTGTGGAAGGTGCGATTCTGCCTATATTCCAGTCCAGTCGCCTCTACGATCGACATCGCACAGGCATGGCCTGAGCTGCGGGAGCTGCGGCGGGCACACTTCGGGTGCAGCAGTAACGATCCCATCTGGGTATCTTTGCAACGTCTTCTTCAAATGTCTGGTCTTGCCCAGCACAGTACAGGGTATGCTTGAAACGGGCTAATGAAAGTGGCTGATCTAATTACTATTAACGTAGTCAAGTTGTTATTTACAGTTACTAAGTGGATTGTATACATTATTTGTGATTTGGGGACCCTGAACTATTTTTCCTACGGTGTTTTGTGCTTAAGTAAGGAGTGCGTAAATAATGCATGAGTTTGCTTGCTGCTAAGTACCTGCATTTGAAAGAAAGTTAACTATAGTTAAAGCCACATCGAGTACTCGCACTTTGCAAGGCACAACTAACAGTAGCACAACTTATTGTGGCTGTCATTGGAGTTCTGATGGGTTGCACGAACTTATGTACTTATTTTTTACACGTCACTACTTATGTTTCGTTGGTATTTGCTGTGAACCAAATATGCTTGGGGAAGTGTGTGGGTGCATTCCTATTTATTTCAGGTAGCATTTGGCTAGGATCAGATCATATTCTGGGAGAGGACAGTCGTCTGAGGTCAGTAACCAAAACCTGAAATCGTCAGACAAATAGGAAACAAAGACAGCCGGCTACTAGTGAGAAGATTGAACAAACCTGATATATATTCACAACGAAAAATGGGTAAAGTAACATGAAACTTTTTGTTTATTTATCATAAAGTATTCGGAAAATGTATATCAGGAACGAGTCGCGGTGAGCGCATATATCATCAACTGCCTGAGTCACAGAAATGTCCTCTTCTCGACTACCGACCACACTTACCTGTTCCCGACGGCTACTACTGCATCCATTCCGACACTGTATTTGCTCACTGGGTAACCAGTACCATATCGGCAGCTTGGCTTCCCTCCACGATCAGTATCCACAATCAATGTTACTTAAAGTGACAGTAAATAATGCAAGTAAAATTTAGTATATATTCAACAATATAATATGTATGGGTGTGTTTAGTGGCCTCTGACTCTTCGTCGTCTCTGTCTGGTTTTCTCTCTGCTGGTGGTATTCCTGTCGCAAAACGTGTGCGCGTGTGGGCGTTGCGTCTTTGTTTCCATTCCAGTCCCAGCATCGTGGCTCGAGATGTGGCTTCAGCGCGCTTACGATTTCTGATGGATGTCATATAACCGTCGCATCTGCGGTGCCCCATAAGCCTAAACCAACACCACCCTTATGATCTCGGAGCATACGACAGCATCCGACATCGAGCCCCTCAACAATTGCTTGCACTTATCACACGGTACGTAGTCCGCTGGTAATAAGCTTCGTAGTGAGGTTAAGTGTTGCGAGGATTTTTTATATCAAATGCAAAGCATGCCTGCTACCAAATGCATTACAAATATATGCAAAGCATGTATGTAACCTATCAACTGGATAGCGTTGACGTAATGGCCTTCATAATGCTGAACAGTTGCTGAGATATGCGTATTTGTATTTAAGTTTCTACCCCGCTCAAGTTGGACTTTTTCTGACTTTAATATTCCCATTTGTGCCAATTTACGGCCCTTCGTGTCACTGCAGATTGCGTATCTTAATTAACACTTCTGCTGCTAAATGACTAATTTAGTGTCTGGTACCAACTACATATGCTTTTAGGTGGTATGCGTAGTGGTGGGCATATTTAGCTAAATTTCACAAGTTATGAGCCTTGTCTCAGCTGAAAGAAAACTGAAGGTGACTTCTGGTTTGAAATTCTCTAAGGTCATCAAGTGTAAACTAACCATATAGACAATACAGATAAGACGCTAAATCATCAGCAAAGTAAGTAAACTTGGTTTCGAATATTACCCTCAGGCAATCCTCCCTTTGTGGACTTTTATTGTCTTGTTTCCGGTTTGTTAGATCATGTCTATTCAGCTAGAGAACTGCATCCTTGGTGTATGTACGTGTTGTGGGTGTGGATACATTTGTTCTCCAGGTCGCCAATGGTTGTATGATCTGATGAGTCCGAGCCGTGCCCTACGTATCTTGGCGCATCCAGTCAGCCGCCGTCCTCTGCCCGGTCTTCCGTGAGCCAGCCCTGCCTCCATTGCTGGGCCAGCCACATCTAGGTCGCCGTCCAAACATGGCGTTATGATCCAGTCCCTCCTCAGTTCTGGTCGCCTGCAGGCTACGTCGACCTGGCGGTACCTCCCACAGACCTGTCACATGCCGACACGAGCCTGTCCGGCCATCCCCGCCGCCACCGGCCTCTGAGCAGCTGGCGTCACCTCCAGTCTAGAAGTCCCTTCGGCGGACAGTCCGGCGTAGCTGATCACGCAGCGGACGGACAGCCTCCCGCCAGACTCCTGGCTTCACGTGCAGACGTCAGCTGGCTTCTCTGGCGAGCCGTGTGTCTCAGCTTTATGCACCTCGGGCCCCGCTGTCGGCGATCGAGCTTCCGGTGCTGCCACCAGCCCCCATCCGCTGGTATTCGTGTTGCTCACAAGTGACTACCGTGGCCTGAATCGACTGCACTCCATAGCCTGATGATTGCAATACTTTCTTAATTGCATTTTCCCAAACATTGTTAACGATGATTTATGACAAGCTCTCAATTTAACACCTTCTAAAATACATTTGAATCTTGAACGGTATTGTGCTCGTACACAACTTTCCATAATAATTTGTAGATAGTCGGTGTAGGATGTTGTGGTGCGTGTTTGTTAATGATTTGTTCCAGCCCATTGCACTTGAGAGGCATCTCCGGCCGCGTTGGCCTTAGGTGAGAGGTTCGCAGACGACCATTAAGAACGCGATGCGTACTCAGTGGATGGACCAGAGCAACAACTTTCGTGACCGCTGCCTGGCGCAGCTTAATTAAACACGCTTGAACAGGCAAGTCCAAATTAAAACACGTTAAATATTGTAGGTATTGTAACATTGCGAAGTGAGAAGGCTAAATTGACCTGCAAAAACAGCGCATGGTGGCATATAATTAATTATTCGTTATAATTATGTGAAGATATAAAGTTAAATGTGAAGCTGTTAAGTTAAAAATTGAGGTGGTTTAGTTAGGCGTCCCTATTTTTTAGGAATTTATTTGGAAATTTATTGTGAGACTTCCTTATGGTGTATAAGTTCCGAGGGCGTCATATCCAGTTTCAATTCCTCCTCAGCTGGTGCTGCAGGTATCGTCGGCTGTCGTCTGTTTCCTTCACAGGCTGTCCAGCACGAGCCTGTCAGCTGTTCCGGCTCTTCCGCTACCTCGCCCTCGGCAATGTTCGGCTCTCCAGGAGCTGCTCATCTGATCGAGAGGCCGTCCTGGTGTTCTCTCCAGTAGTGTTCACCTAGACGAAACACCTGACGTTCGGCTCTCCAGGGCCGCTGATAAGATGAACATCACGCCCTGTTCTCCTGACCTTCGTCTCTCCAGGGCCGCTAAGAGCCGATAAGATGAACATCACGCCCTGTCATCCTGACGTTCGACTCTCCAAGACCGCTTAGACCCCTGCCGTCCTGACTTTCGCCTCTCCAGAGCTCCTGACCTGATCTACACACACATCACGCTCTGTCGTCTTGACGTTCGTCTCTCCAGGGCCGCTAAGACCCGATAAGATGAACATCACGCCCTGTTATTCTGACGTTCGTCTCTCCAAGACCGCTGATAAGCTCAAACATCACGCCCTATCGTCCTGACGTTCGTCTCTCCAGGGTCGCTGATACGATAAAACATCACGCCCTGTCGTCCTGACATTCATCTCTTCAGGGCCGCAAGACCCGATAAGAATAACATCACGCCCTGTCGTCTTGACGTTCGTCTCTCCAGGCCTCTTAGACCCCTGCCGTCCGGACTTTCGCCTCTCCAGAGCGCCTGACCTGATCTACACAAACATCACGCCCTGTCATCCTTGACGTCCGTCTCTGCAAGACCGCTGATAAGCTGAAACATCACACCCTGTCGTCCTGACGTTTCGTCTCTCCAGGGTCGCTGATACGATAAAACATCACGCCCTG
>VOPJ01014778.1:0-22824 GCA_014673585.1 Semibalanus balanoides | reverse complement strand
CACGCCGTCCAGCTATTGACTGATCCGGAGCGTCAGCAGGCAGCCAACCGCCACGGGGGTCGGATCGGAGGTGGGCACCGACACACACGCACACGCACGCACGCACACACGCACGCACGCACGCACGCACGCACGCACGCGCCACACAACACACAAACACGCGCCACTGCAGAGTACATTCGAAGTCTCGGACGATACAAAGTCCTGTCCAGCGATACTCGCTACACAAGGAGTCACGTATAGCGAGCATCGTCGGACAAAGCCACTACAGCACTATACACAAATGGGTGTCCCATAGGACTAGCGTGAAGGTTCGGTTGAGACTGAAGCCAGCCAAGCCAAGCCAAGTGCGCTGGTCGGCGCCCCTGAGCAGGTCAGACAAACACTGGCTGGGAGGCAGACGGGTGGGGGTGAGGAGGGGGAGGACCGGGGAGTGGGGTGGGAGGAGGGGGAGGATCTGCTAATGGCATGAGAAGCTGCACTCGGCCATTAGGCCATAGGCGAGCCATTATTATTGTTTGGACGACACAGAGGTACCAACAGACGTACGATCATGGTATAAAGTCAGATGACAGTGGTATGCAGTCGGACTCGGGTGACAGGTGGTATACAGTCAGACGGCCGTTCGTGATTGTCTGTATTCAATTCAATTATATTACAATATTTAAATTCATTACAATAAACAATATCAAAACATACTAAATTGTTCAAATTGAATTACAAATTTTGTCAATGACTTCACACAACGTAACCTCAGTAGTTTCAGTAGCAATCCGACATTTTAGGCCACCTTTTCGTAATATTTTTACTTTGAGATTTAGCGACGTAGCTTAACACCAAAGCAGCGCACGACAGACAGTAACAACTACAAAAGTAGCTGCATTACACAAAACGGATACAAAGTCTTAAAAGCATTAAAACAACCTGAATCAGACCTGGTATAAACCCAGGGCCGGACTAATTTATTACCCGCACACAATAATCCAAAGCAGTGTGCGAAAACTTACTGAAAACAGCATGTCCAAGAACATTTTAACTGCGTCCCTTAAGAGTTTTTCATCTCAAAGCCAGCACACGACGTTTTGTTTTGTAATTTAGCTTCTTGGGTATTGCTCCGACGCTATGTATGCACATGCACAAGTTGAACTGCTTTTGTGACTTAGACTGTATGAGCATATATACGGCATTATCCAGTATAGTGACCGTTTTGGGGTACGTGTGCACCATACCACATATATGACCAGTTCTGCGGCAGTGTGTACAATACCTGACATATAGTGACCGTTTCGGTAGTGTGTTACATACCTGACATATAGTGACCGTGTTTCTTGGTAGTGTGTTGACATACCTGACGTACGACCGTTTCTTGGTCGTTGTGACATTACTGACATACAGTGACCGTTTCTGGTAGTGTTGACATTACCTACATATAGTTGGACGTTTTGGTAGTGATGTGACCATACCTTGACATATAGTTGACCCTTTTCTGGGGTAGTGTTGTGACATACCTGACATAAGTGCCGTTCTTGGTAGTGTGTGAACATACCGACTGGAAAAGCGACCGTTTCTTGGTAGGTGGTGTGACATACCTGCATATAGTGACGTTTCTGGTTAGTGTGTGACATACCTGACGTAAAGTAGGTAAGGTTAGGTTAAGTTAGGTTTAGGTCTGACTAGTGTGTTGACATACCTTGGGCTATAGTGGGACCGTTTCGTGGTAGTGTTGACATACCTGACGTAAAGTAGGTAGGTTAGTAAGTTAGGTTAGTCTGGTAGTGTGGACATACCTGAGCCGTATAGTGACCGTTTCTTGGTAGTGTGTGACATACTGACGTATTTAGTGACTGTTTCTGTAGTGATGCTGAGCATACCTGACGATGTACCGTTTCGGAGGTAGTGTGTGAACATACTGACGTATTAGTGACCGTTTCTGGTAGTGTGGGACCATTACCTGACGTTATAGTGTGACCGTTTCTGGTATTGTGTGACATACCTGAACATATAGTGACCGTTTCTGGGTAGTGTGTGACATACCTGACGTAAAGTAGGTAAGGTTAGGTTAAGTTAGGTTAGGTTCTTGGTAGTGGGTGACATACCTGACGTATAGTGACCGTTTCTGGGTAGTGTGTGACATACCTGACTTTAACAGCGACCGTTTCTTGTAGTGTGTGGACATTACCTGACGTTAAAAGTGACCGTTTCTGTAGTGTGTGACATACCTGACGGTATATGACCGTTTCGTAGTGTGTGACCTACCTGACGTTAAAGCGACCGTTTCTTGGATAGTAGTGGTGACATACCTGACGTAAAGCGACCGTTCTGTATAGTGTTGACATACCTGACGTAAAGCGACCGTTCTTGGTAGTGTGTACTACCTGACGTAAAGCGACGTTCTGGAGTAGTGTTGTGACATAACCTGACGTTAAAGTAGTAAGGTTTAGGTTAAGGTTAGGTTAGTTCTGGTATGTGGACCATACCTGACGTAAAGCGAACCGTTTCTGGGTAGTGTCGTGACGATACCTGACGAAAAGTAGGTAAGGTTTAGGTTAAGTTAGGTTAGGTTCTTGGTAGTGTGTGACATACCTGACGTAAGGACCGTCTGGGTAGTGTGTGACCATAACCTGACGTTTAAAAGGTAACGGTTTAGTTAAGTTAGGTTAGGGTTCTGGGGGAGTGTGTGACATACCTGACGTTAAACGACCGTTTCTGGTAGGTGGACATACGCTTGACGTAAGTAGGTAAGTTAGGTAAGTTAGGTTTAGTTCTGTGGTAGTGTTACAACCTGAGTAAAATGACCGTTTCTGTAGTGTGTGGCATACCTGACGATAAGTGACGTGTTCTGGGTTAGTGTGAACATACCTGATTAAAGTGGTAATTTAGTTTAAGTAGGTTAGTTCTGGGTAGCTGTGTACATACCTGACATATAGTACCTTGCTGAAGGTAGTTGTGACATACCTGACGTAAAGTAGGTAAGGTTAGGTTAGTAGGTAGGTTCTGGTAGTGTGTGACATTACCTGACTATACGTGACCGTTTGTTGGTAGGTGTTTGACATACTGACGTAAAGTAGGTTAGGTTTAGTTTAAGTGTAGTTAGGTTCTTGGTAGTGTGTGACAACCTGACGTAAGTGACCGTTTACTGGGTATGCGAGCGTCCGCGCATCATGCTGTTTGATCTCGTGAATTTTGGCCTCGAAGCGGTTGTACTGCTCCGGCCGGTACTGCAGACACAGATTGACCTGCGGACCAGCACCCTGCCGATAGCAGAGAGAACAGACACACCGTCACACATTACATCCTGCCGGGAGAAGGGTGAAGGAGCGTCGGCATATCCGTCACTGCCGTCCACCTCCCTGGCACAGCATAGGCAGGTGACCAGTGACCAGTGACCAGTGACCAGTGACCAGTGACCAGTGACCAGTGACCAGTGACCGGTGACCAGTGACCAGTGACCGGTGACCAGTGACCAGTGACCAGTGACCGGTGACCGGTGACCAGTGACCAGTGACCAGTGACCAGTGACCTGTGACTAGTACCGGTGTAGAGCAGTTACCAGCTGAAACACGAGGACCATTACACTGTACTTTAACAACCAGGATAACACAATTCAAAGGTAACACAGATGTGACGCGTGAAAGCTAATTGTCGTGGAACTATATTCCAAGGCGTCATATGCGTGATGTGAGTTCAAGTAAATAATAATAATAAAAAATGTGTCGTTTCAGAGTTATGTTATCAGCTCCACCTTCATCCCCATCATCCTTTCAACGTTCCCCAGAACTCAGTCAGCTCAGTCAGTTCTCTCATCTCTCTGATTCTCTCGGGAACAGACAGACAGACGGACAGACGGACAGACGGACAGACGGACAGACGGACAGACGGACAGCTCGGAGGCGGGTTGGCCTTCGCTCAGATAAACACGCTGCTGCCGGCGCGCTGAGCTGGGCTCAAGCCGTAAATAAACCCACACCGCCCCCGCTGTCTCAATGCTCTCTCATCCACTCACACACACAGACACACACACACAGACATATAGACACACGAAACATGAGCCGCGCTCGACCGCGCTATTCGCCTGGGTGCCGGGCGAGCGGCCAATGAGCCGTAACGGATACAGAGTCATCCAGAGCAAGCCAGATCGAACCAGCCAGCCAGAGTCCCCGGAATCATCCAGTGATCCGGAATACTCTGGCCTCGGTAGTCGTCTTAAGATATACATGGCATTCAGAGTCCTCTGTAGTAAACATAGGCTGTACCGGGCTGCACCTCATGCCCAACTGACCAGCGGCAGGCGATGTCTTTGGTTTGTCGCAAGGCGGCAACGGTTAAAGGGAATATAGCACCTTTAACATTAGTTTTTAACTGAGATAGCCAGATTGTCGGCGGGTGTGCTGACGAAACCGGCCAAATCCGAAATTTTGACACACTCCAAAGCGACCTAGTTGCTGAGTTTCAACGCAAAAACCGTTGGGCATATGTCGGCAATATTTCAACGTCCACAAATTCCGTGACGTTTTTCGCATACGTCATCCAGTAAGTTCTCCCCTGGTGATTGCCACCGCACTTCGCTTTTGAAACCGTCGCCCAGTATTTCAGTTACCTTGCGTCCGCCCGCCGACCGCACCGACGTCGTCAGGCGCTCGGACACACTCTCGTGGTTCACGGTATGCGTGCCCCCACGTCCCTACCCGGCGCGAGCGGAGCGCGGTCGACCCAGGCCAGTCGCGTTTTCACGTACCGGTGCACCCCATCGTGGGTGCCGGCACAGCAGCTGTCACTGGGCGGGCGCAAAAGTTTGCCCGTTTCGATGCCTCCTTGTGACGTCACAACTCGCTTTGGTGACGCAAGATTGGTGTGACGTCACATGTAAACATATTACTATTTATAAATTACAAGCAAATTCTGACTTTTTCGCAAAAATGAACTGCCAGGACCGTAATCAGGGCATTCTTCTCCATCATTCTACATACTTTTCCCAAGGTGCTATATTCCCTTTAAAGATTGTCGGACGCCTGGGTGCCGTCCTCCAATCAGTCCACGCAGAAGGCACACTTCCAACACATCTGAACAAATACGCCATCTAAAGTTACAACAAAATGTAATTAACATTTTACTTGCGTTTGTAGAAAGACACAACAAAGGAGAAGTTCACGTTGCAGCGAAGTGTTTACGTTCATTTCGTCCAGATTTATTTCCGCCTATAAGGGCCGCGCTCGATTCAGCCGGGGCACAGAGCAAGCCACCTCCCAGGAGACGCTCTGTCCTGACATCAGACAGCTCTGTCCTGACATCAGACAGCTCTGTCCTGACATCAGACAGACAGCCCGTCCTCTGTCCAGACATCAGACAACTCTGTCCTGACATCAGACAGCTCTGTCCTCTGTCCTGACATCAGACAGCTATGTCCTCTGTCCTGACGTCAGACAGCTCTGTCCTCTGTCCTGACATCAGACAGCCCTGTCCTCTGTCCTGACATCAGACAGCCCCGTCCTCTGTCCAGACATCAGACAACTCTGTCCTGACATCAGACAGCTTCTGTCCTCTGTCCTGACATCAGACAGCCTCTGTCCTCTGTCCTGACATCAGACAGCTATGTCCTCTGTCCTGACATCAGACAGCTCTGTCCTCTGTCCTGACATCAGCCAGCTCTGTCCTGACATCAGACAGCTATGTCCTCTGTCCTGACATCAGACAGATATGTCTTCTGTCCTGACATCAAACAGCTCTGTCCTCTGTCCTGACATCAGACAGCTCTGTCCTCGGTCCTGACATCAGACAGCTCTGTCCTCTGTCCTGACATCAAGACAGCTATGTCCTCNGTTGTCATCAGACGACTGATGGACCCGGGCCGACTGATGGGAGCTATACGTCACTGACCCGTCAGCAGCCGTCAGCCGGGTGTTAGCACTACCAGCAGGCGCACCCACCGATACAGTCAGAACACTCTGAACCTTCGGGCCACCATCACCGCAGTCGGTCTGCCTTTGAAGCCTTCCTCGGAGGCCCACCAGAAGGGTGGAAAATAGACCAACACTTGTTACGTAGACGTGGGAGTTTTGAGTGTACTGCTGTCACAGCAGATGTAATGTATGAATCCCTCCGAGCCACTCCTGTACTGCTGTCACAGCAGAACCTGCACAGTTGGAGTGCCAGCGTCTGTACATACACTGCTGCACACTGCCATAGCCGAGCTTCCGTCCCCCGCGTCGGTCCACTGTAAGACAGAGCTAGCGACAGTCCGTGGCTACAGTACAGATACAGAGTACAGACCACTGCCTGCCACAGTGCTCATCACTCCACTGCCCGACCCCTGGCAGTACAGAACAGAGTACAGACCACTGCCTGCCACAGTGCTCATCACTCCACTCCGACCCCTGGCAGTACAGATGACAGGAGTACAGACACTGCCTGCCACAGTGCTCATCACTCCACTTGCCGACCCCTGCAGTAAGATACAGAGTACAGAACACTTGCTGCCACAGTGTTCATCACTCCACTGCACGACCCTGGCTGTACAGATACAGAGACAGGACCCACTGCCTGCCACAGTGCTATCACTCCCACTGCCCGACCCCTGGCATACAGATACAGAGTACAGACCCACTGCCCTGCCAACAGTGCTCATCACTCCACTGCCCGACCCCTGGCAGTACAGATACAGAGTACAGACCACTGCCTGCCACAGTGCTGCCACCTGGCAGCGCCCTGGTACGCTGTCATCACTAATGTCAGCGACATCGCTGAAGAATCCCTTTGACCATCGCCGCCGCCAACAGCTCACTGAGCTATGGCCTTAATGCTCCTCCTGATCTCCACTACGACTGTATCATTTACGGCACCCGACGCCGGCCGACGAGGCTCGCCACGGCTTTAGGCGGCATGTCCCGGGGGTTCAGCTCGCGGCCAGCGGTGGTGGCGGGCGGTATAGGCGGCATGTCCCAGGGGTTCAGCTCGCGGCCAGCGGTGGTGGTGGGCGGTAGAGATAGAAGAGCTAGGAGAGCTTTCAGCTTCCAGCGCTCATCGGTTACACCGCATCTCGTCAGCAGCTCTGGTGCGGCCGGCACGGCGGCAGCGCCATATATCGGCAGTTAGCCCACATAGATGTCAGCCGGCACGGAAGCAGCGCCATACATCGGCAGACGACCATTATAGATGTCAGCCATGGAACGGACGGGGCGGAGGATAGACGTCTCGGTCAGACGGGGCGGTCAGACGGGGCGGAGGAGAGACGTCTCTGTCAGACGGGGCGGAGGAGAGACGTCTCTGTCTCGGAGACGGGCGGAGGAGGAGAGGTCCCCTCGGGTTTCAGACCGGGCGGAGGAGGAAGAGACTCGGTCGCAGATCGGTGGCGGGAGGAAGAAGACGTCCAAGACGGGGCCGGAGTGAGAGAGACTCCGTAGACAGGGGCGAAGGTAGAGACGTCCTCTGTGCGACGGGGCGCGAGGAGAGACGTCTCGGTCAGGTACGGGGCGGAGTGAGAGACTCTCGGTCAGACGTGGGCGGAGGAGAGACGTCTCGTCGGAAGGGGCGGAAGGAGAAGACGTCAACGGTCAGACGGGGCGGAGGAGAAACGGTCTTCCTGTCAGACCGGGGCCGGGTAGGAGAGACCGTCTCTGTCAGACGGGGCGGAAGGAGAGACGTGTCGTGGAACGGGCGCGGAGGGAGAAGCGTCTCGGTCGGCACCGGGCGGAGGAGGCAGACGTTCTGCGGTCGACGCGGGGCGGAAGGAGAAGACTCCTCGGTCGGACGGGGCGGAGAGAAGACGTCACTTCCGGTCATGACGGGGGCGGAAGGAGGACGTTCTCTGCAACCGGGGCGGAGGAGAGACGTCATCTGTCAGACGGGGCGGAGTGTAGAGACCGGTCTCGGTCGGACCCGCGGCGGAACCGGAGAGACGCTCTTCGTCCGAACGAGGCGGAGGAGAGCGTCTCGGTATGAACGGGGCCGGAGGAGAGAGTCTCTGTCAGACGGGGCGAGAGAGACGTCCAGACGGGGGCGGAGAGAGACGGTCCTCGGGCTAGAACGGGGAGCGGAGGAGAGACCTCTCTGTAAAGGACGGGGCGGAGAGAAGACGTCTCGGTTGGACGGGCGAAGGAGAGACGTATCGCGGACACGG
The DNA here is from genome assembly GCA_014673585.1 of Semibalanus balanoides. NCBI lineage: Eukaryota > Metazoa > Arthropoda > Thecostraca > Balanomorpha > Balanidae > Semibalanus > Semibalanus balanoides. Next base: position 14,711 of record VOPJ01014778.1, on the reverse strand, counting down.
GCGGAGGAAGACGTTCGGTTGGATACGGGGCGGACGGAGAGACGTCTCGGTCAGACGCGCGAGGAGAGACGTCTGTCAGACGGGGCGGAGGAGAAGACGTCTTGTCGCGACGGGGCGGAGGACGAGCCGTCTCGGTCAGAAGGGCGGAGAGAGAACGTCTCGTAGACGGGTTCAGAGGAGAGACGCAAAGACGGGGCGGAGTGACTCTTCGGTGGACGGGGCGGGAGGCAGACGACGTCCTCGGGTCGACGGGGTCGGAAGGAGAGACGTCTCGGGTTGGAGTGAACGGGGCGGAGGAGAGACGTCTTCGGTTGGAGGGGCGGAGGAACAGACGTCTCGGTCAGCAGCGACTGGGCCGAGAGAGGAAGACGTCTTCGGTTGGACGGGGCAGAGGAGAGACGCTCAGAGCGGCGGAGGATAAACGTCTCGTTGGAAACGGGGCGGAGGGAGACGTCCCTCGGGTCAGACGGGGGCAGAGGAGAGACTCAACAGACGGGGCGGGGAGATAAGACGTCTCGCGGTTGGACGGGGCGGAAGGAAGAGACTCTGCGGTCGGACGGGGCCGGAAGGAGAGACGTCCTGTCAGACGGGGGCGGAGGAGCAGACGTCCACGGTCAGACCGGGTGCGGAGGAAACGTCTCTTGTCGCCCGCGCCATAGCATAGACTCGACGAGAACTGGGTCCGACAGACGGCTACAGAGCGCGAAGCAGGTTGTGTCAGCATCGTGTAACCATCCGTGGAAAACGCGAGCTCATCGGGTGATGATAATGGATGATGCACCACAACTAACGAGGATGGTCGTTAGGTGCGACACAGACATCGCTCTCCGCCTACACGACTGAGGAGCAACATGCTGGAAATGATCCGCATTTGCATATTATTGAACGGAAGCCTGCTGCCTATTTTCAGCACTGATATGCGGCATCGACCGTCAGCCAGAGGACCAGTTCAGAGCCAGCACCGCGCCTGTCGTGTCTGCGGTTACTAAGGCGGCAGGCCAGGGATAAATCTGTCCCCGGGTCCGCCGCCGCCACTCCGGAGAGCTTCCATAAGACGGCAACATTCACACTGAGAGGCATGCCGTGTTACCACGGCATAGCGAGGCGACACAGAGCATGACATAGTTCGAGACAGATCGCTCTGGGGCAAACTAAATTCCGTTGATTGATTCTCCGGATACAATTGTATTTTGTGATCGTTTGTTAACGTCCATCAAATAATACAAATTACCTTACGATGAGAGTGATACAAATCATGGCATGGTTTGTTTGTTGGAGGAAGGCGACGACTGCGTGGTCAATTTGCGCCACAATAATCACCGTATACGCATACTACATAATTTGTGGCTCTTAATTGTTTCGTCAAAAACAATGAAATGAAAATATCAATTAAAATACACATTAAACAAGATGTTTTACCATTGACTCCAACGTAATCCAAAACAACTCTTCAGATCAAAGGATCCAATAGTATTCAGTCCATTTCCATTTCTAGTGGAAAACAAAGCATTGGGAAGGACGGGAAATACGTGCCACCGAACACATCAACACACATCCGACAGTCACTCTAGAGACGTTCCGAAAAAGAAACAATCACGAAACAGCAGTCGCTATTTCCGACTCCGCCGAAAACAACCAGCCCTACCAAATATCACAAATATGTAAAACACACTCTTATTTACGAAAACGCACGAATATAGTGATTGGTAGGCACACAGTCACATGTATAAATGAAATATAAAGCTAAATCGAACGTCATTAATATCAGTAAGACAGCATGGCAGCCGAACACGGGCGGCCAGTGCGGTCAGCTGCCACCTGCAGCCACCTATCGGCGGCCGGACGAAGCTCACCTTCAGGGCGGCGGCCGCCTGCTCGTGCGTGGCCTTGCTGAGGTCGACGCCATTGACTGAGATGATCTGATCGCCTCGAAAGATCTCTCCGCTGCGGTCCGCCTGCCCGCCGGCCAGGATAAACGACACGAAGATGCCCTCCGACTCCTCACCGCCGACAATGTTAAAGCCCAGGCCCTGTCCGGACGCCTTACTCAGCACCACCTGGCGGGGCTCCCTGGAACAGAGACGGTGAGAGGTCAGAGCTGGCCACGTCAGGTCATGATATATCAGAGGGGAGAGGAGGAGGTAACAAATCACCCTCTAACGGACTGGAGGTGAGTGTCGAGTGCTCAGTGAAGTGAATAACCTGGAGGTCTAGGATAAAGATCAGCTTATTCAAGGTCGCTCAAGCCAGAGACAGCCTAACACTTTAACAGGGTGAAGCAGGCCAAGATTGGGTAGTCAGATCAGGCCAGGGTAGGACAGGGCAGGGTAGATGACGTCAGGTCAAGGTGGATAAGAGAGTGGATTGCAGCGAAAGCGAAAAATCCGATGAACTATGCCAGGGTAGGCCAGGCCGGGACATGTTGCGTCAGGGTAGGTAAATAAGGGACGGGTAGGGACGGGAATCATCTATCGCCGGGAAGGCCGTCGCCAACTATCGATTTCACCAAACAACAAACACACACAAACAAAAAACAACAACCAAAGACGGTGGTCATAAACGCGTAGTCGAAATAATGACTCCGATCAGTTAGATGGCTCAGCATTTCTCAACTGAGTTGGTAAAACGCAATGGGTTATGTTTACCGAGCTAAACTCCTGCTGATTTTGCCTGCAGAGTGGGTTCACATACCTCTCAAAAGAAATACATAGTTGCTGATGAAAGATTCGTATTCGTATCAACGTATTTCATAATATGTGTGAAAAAATTATTTCCGGCCGTATGTCAGAGACTTGGGACGCCACGTCTCTCCCTCCATAAAGATACGGTGGCCTTTCCCACATAATGAAGCGGCGCGGCGCGTGGGTGCGCAGTATAGATAAGCTGGTAGACGAGCACGATCCGCGCCGTCCGTATTAGCTTATCCACTCACCAGCTAACCCGGACAGCTCGCCATAAAAGTCTCGTCAGTCGCCCCGCCGCGTCTCGGAGCGACACAACGGCTATGTTTAGAGACCAGACGCAAATCCCACAGACTAGCATAGAGTTTGCACGCCATTAATTTCCAAACCGCGCCTCTGCTTCTTGAAACAAGCTGCCAACCGACGCGCACAAAACTGGAGCATTCTATGTCTTCCAGAGAAGTTTGGCGCTGCACTATAATGATGTGTGATTATGTGAAGCTGTGTATCGTGTCGTGAAGCTCTAGCCGGTCGCTGTGCACTGTGTGCGGTCAATACTCCTACGTCAGAGTCGGCCTGTCAGCCGACCTCGTGTCATCTGCAGGCCGGGTCTGGCCTGTCAGCCGACCTCGTGCCATCTGCAGGCCGGGTCTGGCCTGTCAGCCGACCTCGTGCCATCTGCAGGCCGGGTCTGGCTTGTCAGCCGACCTCGTGCCATCTGCAGGCCGGGTCTGGCCTGTCAGCCGACCTCGTGTCATCTCCAGGCCGGGCCCATGTCGGCCGGTCAGCGCAGGTCACCGGGTGGCTGAGTCGGCTCTCTGCCCGCCCGGGCGGTCGGCTGATGAGATCTCCTCGGCCCGACGACGCCGGGTACACGCTGGTAATACACGGCTCGGCACCGGCGCCGTACACTGCCGACGCGTGACAATCCAATTAAGAAAGCGATCCGGCTTCGTCGGTAACGAGGGACAACCAGCCGCGCCGGCCAGCCCGGCGCCGGCCGGGGAACTGGATTTCGGGACCGGGGGGACACGAGGATAGGGACCTAGGACGGCGGGGACCCCAGGGATCCGTGGGAGCCCGGGACCGGCGGGACCAGGACCGGTGGGACGGGAGGTGGGGACGCCGGGACGGTGGGACCCGGGACCGTGGGCCGGGACGGTGGGACCGGGGACGGTGGGACCCGGGACCGGCGGGACCAGGACCGGCGGGACAGGACGGTGGGGACCGGGACCGGCGGACGCCAGGATCGGTGGGATCCCAGGACAGCGGGACCCCAGGACCGGGACCAGGACTGGTGGGATCAGGATCAGCGGAACCAGGACGGGGGACCCCGCAGGACCTGGGGGACCAAGGCCGGTGGACCCAGGACGGCGGGACTCCAGGACGGCGGGACCCAGGACCGGTGGGATCCCAGGACCAGCGGGACCCCAGGACCGGTGGGATCCCAGGACCAGCGGGATCCCAGGACCGGTGGGAACCCCGGGACCAGTGGGAACCCCGGGAGCGGTAGGGACCCTGGGAGCGGAGGGGATACGGAATCCGTACCTACAGGAGCGGCGGGCCGGCACGGCCTCATGACCGTAACGGTGCAGTTTGTTAGAACAGGTGTGGACACTGCGGGAGGACGAGGCGCTACACGGCCTAGTGACGGTAAACGTGCAGTTTGTTCAGAACGGTGTGGACACTGCGGATGGACGGCGCTCACGGCCTCAGTGACGGGTAACCGGTGAGTTTGTTCAACAGGTGTGGCACTGCGGAGGACGAGCGCTACACGGCCTCAGTGCCGGTAACGGTGGCAGTTTGTCAGAACAGGTGTGGACACTGCGGAGGACGAGCGCTCAGGCTCATGTGACCGGTAACCGGGGGGGGGGGGGGTGCAGTTGTCAGAAAGGTGTGGAACTGCGAGGAGAAGCGCACACGCATCAGTGACCGGTAACGGTGCAGTTGTCAAACCGGTGTGGACACTGCGGAGAGAGCCGCTAACGGCCTCAGTTGACCGGTAACCGGTGCGTTTGTCAGAAACGTGTGGACACTGCGGAGGACGAGCCGCTACACGGCCTCATGACCGGTAACCGGTGCAGTTTGTCAGAAAGGTGTGGACACTGGGAGGACGAGCGCTACACGGCTCAGTGAACGGTAACCGTGCAAGTTTGTCAGAAAGGTGTGGACACTGCCGGGGACGAGCCCACTACGCACGCCTCAGTGACCGGTACACCGTGCAGTTTTGTCAGACAGGTTGTGGACACTGCGGAGGCGACCGCTACGGCGGCCCAAGATAGCTCGGCTCTTTCGCAAGATGCAATGCTTAAGCCTTCATGCATTGGGTAGCATGCTCCAAATTGAATTCTGAGCACTTACCAGCCGAACTTTCCTTGAATTCTGGGCACTTGCCAGCCAAACTTTCCCTAAGTTGCCCAGAACATCGTTATTACCAGCCATTAAAGTTTGAGAAGCTGCATGTTCCGTTTAGTCTCTAGTCGGTGATATATTTTGGTACGCATCGATTCCAAAATCTCATTCAATTATCAAATGAAGCATGAAAGACTGGCTTGAAAAAGTTATCCCGTATCTGGCTTTGTTTCGTTCTTCACCACTTGTATGGGCTCATCTTTTAAAAGGAGCTTTTAACCACATTCCGTGCTGGCGGCCAGAATTACATTAACGTGATGAAAGAGGGGGAGGAGGGAGGGGCGGGTCAGATTCTGTCCCCCCCCCCAGATCTTGAAAAGAACCAGGTCGATTTACATGATACAAACGCCCTTGGATTCATCATGACAAGATGGTCTAACGATACCATGACTTTTAGGACCTTATTTATTTTATTTTTTAAATGAGGGGGTCAGGGACAAAAACATGAACATGTTTAGGTCATTGCAGTCATGTGATTCGACCGATTTACAGGCAATAAAAGTGTTTGAGCTTGACATGCACTGTGTTTCAATTATCAAAACAGGTACCAAATACAAAATCATAGGCGTATTCAGTGGATGTAAAATGGGGGGGGGGTAATTTTCTGATAACAAATATGTGCTGTTCATGATTGTTTGGGACGATATGAAAGTCACATGTGAGCACTGTGCATTATTTGCTACAATTTGTTAAATGTAACATATTGCGCATAGACGGATCCAGGTTAACAACATGGAGGGCACCATGCACGCAAAACTTCATCATCACGCTAATTTGAAGGTTGACCTTATTTGAGGGGATGGTATTGCCTTCCTTTTTTACCTGAGTGCGCCTCTGCCCCAAACATATGTGGAGTCCCAGTATGTATAATACATATTGCAGTGCAATAGTTTCTGACGTTTTTATTGCACCGCAAACTACGACGAAAGTATGCGCCACACAACCGCATTCGTAACACCCTCCCCAATACAGGACCCTGACACCGCCTCTGCTAAACCGTTTTTATAATTGATTCAACACGTGTAAATAAATTATGGGAAAAGCCAGGAATTTTTAGGACGTTATGCCCAACGGTTTGGGAGCGGCAAGCGAAAAATCACCGGGGCAGAATCTGCCCCCCCCCCCCCTCCAGCACGGACTACGGCTTAAGGGTAATTGCCAAAATGTTCTGGTACACGTCTATAAATTACTAAATATATCGGTGCGGAGAATATGAGTACCAGCGTTGTCCGTTTGCCTGTCCGTTGATCTGGTGCGAGGCTGGTCCGCCAGGCAGCAGCTGGGTGGGTGCGGCCCAGTGGTATGTGGTCGGTCTGCGCCCACCCTCTCCCGGCCCACTCCCACGTCTGTGCAGCACGGCGGCCCGGCCCGGCCCGGCCCGACCCGGCCACATCGGGCCGCGCCACCATGACGCGGCGGCGGCGGCAGACTCCGACGATCATGCCCACTGAAGACGCTGGCAGTAGTCAGACAGATACACAGGCGGCGGCGGCAGACTCCGACGACAGCCCACTGAAGACGCTGGAGTAGTCAGACAGATACACAGGCGGCGGCGGCAGACTCCGACGACAGCCCACTGAAGACGCTGGAGTAGGTCAGACAAGAGTAACACAGGCGCGACGAGCAGACTACCGACGACGCCCACTGAAGACGCTGGAGTAGTCAAAAACAGATACACAGGCGCGCGGCAGACTCGACGCACAGCCCACTGAGACGCTGGAGTTAGCTCACAAGATAAAACAGGCGGCGCGGCAGACTCCGAGAACAGCCCACTGAAACGCTGGAGTAGTCAGACAGATGCACAGGCGGCTGTCGGCAGACTTCGACGACAGCCCACTGAAACCTGAGTAGTCAGACAGATGCAACAGGCGGCGGCGGCAGACTCCGAACGACAGCCACTGAAGACGCTGGTCAGTATGTACAAATAGTACAGCGACAGATGCACAGGCGGCGGCGGGCAGACCCGGACGACACCCACTGAGGACGCTGGAGTAGTCAGACAGATGCACAGGCGGCGGCGGCAGACTCCGAACGACAGCCACTGAATACGCTGGAGTAGTCAAGACAGATTACACAGCGCGGCGGCAGACTCCGAAGACAGCCCACTAAGACGCTGGAGTGTCAACAGGATACAACAGCGGCGCGCAGACTCCGAGACAGCCCACTGAAGACCTGGAGTAGTCAGGACAGACTACACAGGCGGCGGCGGCAGACTCCGAAGACAGCCACTGGAGCCGCAGCAGTCAAGCGGCCAGGACCGGTCCACACCACGTCCCAGAGAGCCACAACTTGCACCAGCACCAGCTAGTCACACACTCAAAACACCATGACACCATAGCCAGCCACGTCACCAGCACAGGGAGCCACACACAAAACACCAGCGAAACACCAGCGAGCCACGCACTCGCTCTCACTGTAAGCTGCACCAGCCGGTCAGCAGAGCACGAGGCTGGTCCTGCAGTTGGAGCTGACGTGCCACTCCTGGTCCATCAGTTCAAACAATGTGGACGTCGGAGACAAACACGAGACCGGAGACAAAAACAGGATGACGCCGGAGACAAACAGCGAAGACGCGGAGACAAACAGTCGCATACGCGAAGACAAACAGCAGATGCGGACACAAATACAAGCGAGACGCCGGAGACAAACAGCGAGACGCGATGACAAACAGCGAACGCGGAGACAAAGCGAGACGCGTGAGACAAACAGCTTATAGAGACGCGGAGACAAACAGCAGACGCGAGGGACCAAACAGCGAGACGCCGGAGACAAACCAGGCGAGACGCGAAGACAAATCATGCAGACCGGAGACAAACAGCGAGGACGCGAGACAAACAGCGAGACCCGGGAGTACAAACAGCGAGGACGCGAGACCAAACAGCTCGAGACGCTCGGAGTACAAACAGCGATGACGCGGAGACAAACAGCGAGACGCGGAGACAAACAGCGAGACGCGGAGACAAACAGCGAGACGCTGAGACAACAGCGAGACGCGGAGACAAACAGCGAGACGCGGAGACAAACAGCGAGACGGGAGACAAACAGCAGACGCGAGACAAACAGCGAGACGCGGAGACAAACATGCAGAGACGCGGAGACAAAAAACAGCGAGACCGGAGGACAAACAAGCGAGACCGAGACAAACAGAGAGACCCGAAGAACAAACAGAAAGACCCGGAGACAAAGAACAGCATACCGGAGAACAAAACAGCGAGACCCGAAGAACAACAGAGAGACCCGGAGACAAACAGAGAGACCGAGACAAACAGCGAGACGCAGAGACAAACAGCGATTACCCGGAGACAAAACAGCGAGACGCGGAAGACAAAACAGCGAGACGCGAGACAAACAGGCGAGGACGCGGAGACAAACAGCGAACGCGGAGACAAACAGCGAGACGCGGAGACAAAACAGCGAGACGCGGAGACAAACAGCGAGACGCGGAGACAAACAACGAGACCCGGAACAAACAGCGAGACGCAGAGACAAAACAACGAGACCCGGAGACAAACAGCGAGACGCGAGACAAACAGACGAGACGCGGAGACAAACAGCGAACGAGACGCAGAGACCAACAGCGAGACGCGGAGAAAAACCATGGCCAGACAGAACCCAGCCAGAGCGAGCAAAAACCAGGAAACCACCAGAACGGCTGGCCCAGGCGAGCCGGGACGGGCCAGCGGTGCGCAAACGGCCTAGCTGAATTCCTGCAGCGCATATCCAATACGATGCGCGATTTACCACATCCATATCCTGAACAGCCGACTGTGATGGACAAGTGGCTGCGTCGCCTTCCAAGCCGCTGCGTATCCGGCCGTGAGCCGGAGAGTGAAGCGTCGGGTGGGACTGGGAGGTAGTCTGCCGGACTCTGCCGTGGCTGGAGGCCCGGCCAAGACCGGGAGGTCCTCAGCCAGCCGCAGACAGCAGGACAAGCAGACGCTGACACTGCAGTCAGTGTCCATAAACGGACTAATGCCGCAGTCAGAACACATCGCTGTGTCATCCGTCCCGCTCAGTCATACACGAGGATTAGCCTCTGCTGCCTTCTGATACTGATAAATAGCGTCCATCAGCGAAAGTCCACTTCTCGAATGTCTTCTCGACGTTCGACGACGTTCGACGATATCGAAGGTCGGCAGTGAAATACGGGCACAATGCACGAGCTGACAAATAAGGCTGGAGATGGCGAATTGATTTTAGCTCACTGGACCTGGAATACAAATACAAGCATTAAGCCACTCAACAATGCAGCGATGATGTATGGAATGCCGTGGCATTAAACTGGAAGGAAAGTACTCGGACGTTCAATGGGAGCCGAGGCGAGATGGTCGACAATGACATTGGACCGTCAAAATACCCTGCCTCCACAGCCCCACAGCCAACACATCCATCGTTACCATGCCTTCACAGCCCCCACAGAACACATCATTTTCAGGAGATAAAAAATACATCGCAGCGCATCCATCGTTTTCAGGAGACAAAATGCCTCGCACCAATCTTTTCGGATAATTAAAAAGTATGCCGGCATTCTCCGCCGAACTTCAGCCCAGCCATCAACAAAAAAACACCTCACACCACGCGCGGCGCCACGTGACTCTACAGGTCCGCGGTGATCAAACAGAAAACGAGGAATAGTTGTGCTCTCACCGATAACTTTCCCTAGGGAAAGCTCTGGCCATCCGCAGTCTCCACGGCGTTAGCGACTACCACCTCCCTGGGTAACATAAACAGCGACAACACGCCACGATTCCCGACGGTACAAGCAGAAAACACATGGTTGGAATAATTGTTAATCATCATTGCAGATACCATAAAATATCTGTCACGGCTGGAGGCACCCGAGGTCCAATATTAGTGCTCACTGATTCTCGTGCTTATGCATGCTTTATTAACCACGACCCAGCGAACACAGCAGTTCAAGGCGTGTATTTGTAATACCACAGACCGCTACGAGGAAAATTACACCGATCGGTCACCATCATAACGTGGGAATGCACACATTCTTGGACAATTTCCCTCCAATGAACCGCCAGCAGCGGCAGAATTAACTGGAAATTCCGGCCACAAGTGAGCGACCTTCCAATTTCGTCGGACTGCCTTTCGAGCACTACGCCAAAAACACGATCAGCCTCCTGGCAGCGATATCAGCAACTACCCTGTCTGGGTGAATCGAGGTGGCGGAAGATGCGACTCATTCTCCGTCACACAGCGACGCGTCCACACGGCACGGCACGACGGCACGGCAAAAACGGCATCGGTCATCGGCACGAGAAGCACGGCACGGCCGGTACGATACGGGTACGGTACAGTACATGTACGGGCACGCACGGCAAGGGTTAAGTAACAACCATCCCGGACCCTGGCCGAAGCTCCGCCCTCCCAGAGCGGCCACGGCAGGGCGTCGGCAGCTGCCTCACCTGCTCGCCAGACCGCCAGACAGCGGGCCGACAGTGCTGCAGACAGAGAGGGCAGCTGACCAGGACAGGGTCACTCCGCTGGCGCGCGGCCGCTGCGACTGAGCAGCGGCACCCAGCCAGGCAGGCAGCCAGGCGGGCCAGCCGTGGCCGCATCGATCGACCGGCACCCGGGCCTGCACGCTGCTCCGGCGGCCTCCCACAAGATGCCGCCCCGGCGGCCTCCAATACCCTGCCGCCCCGGCCGCCTCCCACACCCTGCTGCCCCGGCCGCCTCCCACACCCTGCCGCCCCGGCGGCCTCCCACAAGATACCGCCCCGGCAGCCTCCAATACCCTGCCGCCCCGGCGGCCTCCCACAAGATACCGCCCCTGCAGCCTCCCACACCCTGCCGCCCAGCGGCCTCCCACAAGATACCGCCCCGGCGGCCTCCAACACCCTTGCTTGCCCTGGCGGCCTCACAAGGATTACCGTCCTGGCGGTCTCAACACCCTGCTGCCCTGGCGGCCTCCCATTCAAGATACCACCCGGCGGCCTCCCACACCCTGCCGCCCCGGCGGTCCTTCCCACAAGATACCGCCCCGGCAGCCTTCCAAACCCTGCCGCCCCGGCGGCCTCCCACAAGATACCGCCCCGGCAGCCTTTCCAATACCCTGCGCGCCCGGCGCCTTCCCCACAAGATACCGCCCCGGCAGCCTCCAACACCCCTGCCGCCCCCGGCGGCCTACCTACAATTCGTGATACCTGCCCCGGCCGCCTCCAATACCCTGGCCGCCCCGGCGGTCTCCAACACCCTGCTGCCCTGGCGGCCTCCACAAGTACCGCCCCGGCAGCCAATCCAATACCCCTGCGCCCCAGGCGCCCCCCACAAGATACCGCCCCGGCCGCCTCCAATACCCTGCCGCCCCGGCGGTCTCCAACACCCTGCTGCCCTGGCGGCCTCCCACAAGATACCGCCCCGGCAGCCTCCAATAACCTGCCGCCCCACGACGGCCTCCCAGCAAGATTACCGCTCCAGGACCGCCTCCAATATCCCTAGCCGCCCCGCAAAAGTCTAACCTAACACCGCTGTCTGCCTGCCTACGTTCCTCCCTACAAGCTTACCCTGCTCCCGTGGCAGCCCTCCAGATACCCTGCGCCCGCGGCCTCCCCACAAGATACCGCCCCGGCGGCCTCCAACACCCTCTGCCCTGGCGGCTCGCAATTACCCGCCCGCCCGGCGGCCCTCCCCACAAGATACCGCCCCGGCGGCCTGCCCACACTCCCTTGCCGGCCCCAGCGGTCCTCCCACAAGATACCGCCCCGGCAGCCTCCAATACCCTGCCGCCCCGGCGGCCTCCCACAAGATACCACCCCGGCGGCCTCCCACACCCTGCCGCCCCCACACACCCTGCCGCTCCGATCTCCCACCCTTGCTGCTCAGATTTCTTAGCCCTCCCACTATCTACCACTCCAATCCTACCACCCCTACCACTTAGGCCTCCAACCGTTCCCACTATCTCTCACATTCCATCCCACTTCTCCCGCTAAATCCCATTACACTGTCTCACACTACCCCCTACCTCTCATTCCATCCCACTCCTCCCCCCAACCAGTTCGGTCACACCCGGACCTACCGCTGCCAAGTCCCAACTACTCCGTCCCTACCACTCAACCCCTCACACCACTCCGTTTAGCGAGCTCCTTCATCTCCGACTACCGCCACATTTCAGCTCCCAGCCTTCATTTCGAATGCCCGCGGACCAGCTGGGCAGGCAGCCGCTGCTCGTTCCACACCTGGCGGCCGGCCAACCTCTGGTCCGCCTCCTTCCTCCCTTTGTAGCTTCGCGTGGGGAAAGGTCACACCTCCCCATCCGCCCGGGGCCACTTCATCCCCTGCGGACCAACAGCCGGCGGCTGACTTCATCCCAGCACCGCCCCGAGGCCACTTCATCCCCTGCGGACCGGCAGCCGGCGGCTGACTGTAATAATCAACAGCACCGCCCCGAGCCACTTATCCCCCCTGCGGGACCGGCACCGGCGGCTGACTGTCATCCCAGCACCGCCCGAGGCCACATTCATCCCCTGCGGACCGCAGCGCGGCTGACTGTTCATCCCAGCACCGCCCCGAGGGCCACTTCATCCCCTGCGGACCGGCAGCCGGCGGCTGACTGTTCATCCCAACACCTGCCACAGACACAATCCGGCCGCTATACCACAGCACATCGGACAACGGACGGCCGCTTTATCCCGGGGTGTCTGTCTGACGAGGGCCGGTGGGTTTACACCGGGATGTCTAGCGAGGGCCTGCCGGCAGTGCAGCCGCCTCCATTATTATTCAGTTCAGTGCCGCCTCCCCGCCGCCGCCGCCGGCGGTGGTTCTGAGGATCGTACCGCCCTCCTGGGGCCAATCGCACCACATGCCGTGAGTGGAGTGTTCAGAATGCCGCACTTAGTAAACCATGGTTTGTCGAAGCTCTTTGTCTGAATAGCTCAGTCGGGATAAAGCTAAACTGAAGATCGGGATGTCCCCGGTCCGATCCCCGGTTCCAAAAGTTGCGCAGGCTGGCGCACCAATATCCCGTATTACGGCATTGGTGGTATTGGGTGCGATCACGGTAGTTGGTCAGATTGGGCCCTGCAGTTCTCGCCAGCCGAGATCAGCAGAACATCGGTCAGCTACTGGGCCATCTCAGCCGACCAAACGACCAAACGAGCTGACAAAGCTGGCAGTGATAGTCCAATGGACGTCCCCGGCGGCCGCCGCGACGGTCAGCATGAAACTAACAGCCGTGGGACCCGGCCTGCCTGCTGCCAGGGCTCCGGGCAGCGGGACCCGGCCTGCTGCCAGGGCTCCGGGTAGCGGGACCCGGCCTGCTGCCAGGGCTCCGGGCAGCGGGACCCGGCCTGCTGCCAGGGCTCCAGNAACATTCTTACTTATTCTCCCTTTCTCAGCACGCTCTACCGTTCCGACTTATTCTGCCATCCTTCAGCACTATGTAACGCTTCTACTCCGCCTCCCTCAGTGGTAACGTGCTGAAGATGGAGAACATTCAGAAGTTGGCGCGTGGCACGTACTACTGCGTGGCCGACAACGGTGTGGGCCGCGGGTCCAAACGGAACGTGGCCGTGGAGGTGGAGTTTTCCCCGGTCATCACAGTACCTCGGCCCAAGGTTTACCAGGTGAGTTTGCCCCGGTTCAGTTCAGTTCAGTTCAGAGTAATTGTATTATCAAATACACATATACAACAAAAGAAACAGTGTTGGATTGGCGCAAAAGCAAACGCTTAAATTAAAGCGCCTCTCCATGAAACATAATTGCAATGACTAACAAAAGTAATGATGTGAAGGATACAACGAAGATGAAACTATTCATGAACAGATAATCCGACAGTGCCGACCCCGCCACTAGCCCGCCGAGCAACCATTAAATAAATACCTTGTAGATAGCCCATTACTGTACCTCGGTCCAAGGTTTACCAGGTGAGTTTGCCCCGGTCATCACTGTACCTCGGCCCAAGGTTTACCAGGTGAGTTTGCCCCGGTCATCACGGTACCTCGGCCCAAGGTTTACCAGGTGAGTGCGACATGGCCGACCTGTACACATGTACAGGAATGTGGGGGTAATGGGATGTCAGCAGAATTAGGATGTGTACGAGGTCAGTAGCGGTCTATGAGGATGTGAGGACTATGTTCACTAGCATTCTTGGCTTGCATTTCTAGGCTATGCAATACGACATGGATTTGGAGTGCCTCGTTGAAGCGTACCCGCCACCCAGCATTACCTGGCTCAAAGACGGCATCGTCCTTAACAATAACCAGCACCACTCGTGAGTACAGCAGAAGGCGCTTTTACACAAAACAAAGCGCTGAAAGAACTTGGGAACAATATAAATACAAACTTGCTTCCTATTAAGTTCATTGATGACAAATTATCTGTCATGTTTCTCATGCGGTTAACGTTGACGATTGCTGTTTTTTGCGAGAACACAAAGTTGACTTAGCATGGCATGGCTCATGCTATATGTATATTTTTGCTGGTGATATATTATATTTGCCTTTTGCTTACCAACCCCCTTCTGTATCCTTCTGGCAGGATGTCCATGTTCGCCACCTCGGACCAGACGACCGACAGTAACCTGCGCACGCTGACCATCGAGAAGAAGCAGTTTGGCAACTACTCGTGCCGCGCCGCCAACCGACTGGGTACCAACGAGGCCTACGT
>VOPJ01014777.1:0-21524 GCA_014673585.1 Semibalanus balanoides | reverse complement strand
CTGTACGAACTCCAATCTCTAAATCTTCTTCACAAAATTCGTACCACCGAAGAACCACAGGCTCTTGCCTCCCGGCTTTCAACAAACTCTGAGTTTCGACCCAGAAACACCCCCCAGGACACTGATTTGGCCCTCCCGCGCGTGAAAACTGAAGCCGGCAAGAGACGCTTTTTATATTAGTGTAGCACAGCGCTACAACGCGTTGCCGCTGGATCTGCGCGAGGCGTCCTAGCTTTTTAACGATCAGCCTCGGTGATCTTTTACAGGGTGATATATGGGTTAGTTTATCAATATGTTCGGCCGCTGCCGTGAGTGTGCGTATTGATTGAGGTATTTACTTTTAGTGTGTGTGTTGCTTGAGTGTCGTTTTTAACATGTCTTTACCTTTTAACCATGACGCGACACTCAGAATAGCCTTTTTTATGTATCGGAGAGTGTTTTTACTGTCAAATACGATCAACTGTTAATTTGACTTCAGGTCAAGGTCATTTGGTAACCTAGGTAGGTAATAATGCATATGGGATGACCCGGCTCGACGAGACAAACATAGTGGTGTCATCCGTTCGTCTCTATCTTTATTCTATCAAGAGTTATTAGCAAAATAATGCTGATGACCTCAAAGAACCTAAGAATACCTTGCAGAGGTCACTGATCATCATCATCATCATCATCATCATCATCATCATCATCATCATCATCATCATCATCATCATCATCATCATCATCATCATCATCATCATCAACTCATCATCCATCATCATCCATCATCAGCGGCAGCGGCAGCGGCAGCGGCAGCGGCAGCGGCAGCGGCAGCGGCAGCGGCAGCAGCAGCAGCAGCAGCAACATCTTTATTCGGCGTCACACATAACTATACAGTAAGGCGACAAAACCAACCCGAGACCCCATGAATCAGCCTAATTCAATCAATGCCGCAAAGCACCGCCCTAAAATCGGTGTTGCAAACCCCATTGCACTAACAGTGTGCAGCGAAGCACCATTCACATTGCTTTTGTTTTCCAAATATGCTCACAGTTATAAATGCTATGCACAGACGCTCCCATGAGACACTATACATATCGCGAGATACAGAGCGAGCACTACATCAGAAGCATCACGAATGTGAGTCATGTGTCATGAGTTATTCGTCACCGTCATGCGTCATTCGTGACCGTCATGAGTCGGATAATTTTACGGGATGATGAACAATTGCACCTGTGTTATCAATAACTAGCTAAAATAACATATTTCTGAAATAGTTTGCCTGGTCCAATGCATATGCTATGAATAGGAAGCATTTGAATATTCTCCCATTCATTTATAATGGGGAGATCACGAAATTAACACGACCTTAGGTCACCGATATCAAAAACTGAAATACAAAAAATTTCGATACCTATGATCTTATCAAATTCTGTAAGTTTGAAACCGGTCGGCAAAAAAATAACTGTGGTCCTGTGGTATGACCGGAAACGTTTTTGAGGTGGGGTCACGTGATCTGGACTGGTGACCTGACTTGAAATGATCCGAAGAATAAAATTACAGACTTTGTGGGTAACTGACACCCAAATAGCTGTGCGAAATTTTCCGGCCTTGCGCGCCGCCGTTTTTCCGCTACTCCTAAAAAACGGAGGGGGTCATAAATCACCCACTCGCCACACTGTAGTGCTCGGGTTAATCTTCTGATACACACCACAAACTCTATATTGGCCCGCGATGTGACACCATGGGTGTCGGAAGCGAGGGTGACGGGGGACGGGACGCTTGTTCCTCCAAAGCGGGAGGCGTTCCCCCAAACATTTTCAGATTTTAGCATTACGCGTTACGCGGGCGTTGCATAGAAATATCGACCTTAAAATACTCCCCCCCCCCCAACTTTCGGAAGGTGGTGACGCCTTAAGGTAGCACTAACCCTAGATGCGCTTGAAAACAGAATGTCTCTTAGTCGCTAACGAAGGATGACACGCTCACGATATACCCGAAAGTTTCAATTTTAACATTATTATTGTGGAGTAGGCCCTCTGTGTATTTGATCTATATCACCCAATCCACATCATGCCTTTTCGAGGATCCCAGATGAGTCCCTGAACAAGTCGGAAAGACGTTGAAAGGGGCGGAGGGCCCCTGCCCCCTAGACGATCCGAAAGGGACCCTGGGCTTTTCAACAGTAAGAATGCTAGTTGTCCAGGGAATAAACTCGAAGTTTTGATGCCGCTCCGCGGCGCAATTTAACAACAATTTATGCTATAGCCGGGTCCACAAATCGTGTCATTGGCCGAAAATCAAATCGTGACAGTAACCAAAATCCGTAGAGTTTTTCATATCCAGGGAAATTGTGTTTTAGGGGTACCATGACTGGCTTTCTCCCTTTCTGAAGCTGAAGGTCTGGCTGCGCCCCTGTTCAGAAGAAGTGGTCTGAAATGGAGTCAGAAGTGGAGCTAAACAAATTTATGTGTTGGGGGGGTTATCAGCCAATGCTAAGGGGCCAACTTTAAATAGCCCCCCGTCGTAAAATATTGACTGCCCTCTGCATGGGTGGAGCTTTTCATAGCTTCAGTTGGTGGGGCAAAATATCATATTGGGTGGTTGTTTTGCATGGCTGAAGTAAAAATTATCATTTTAACGCCAGGAAACATTTGAATCTGACCAAAGTTAGTGAGGCAGAACACCAAGAATAAATGGGTCAAAATGTCAAAATGCAAGATGATAAGACAGTGGCCCCACCATCTGACTTCCCCACCACCTGAATATGGAACTCCACCCGTGACACCACCTCATCTTACATAACTAAGCAGCAGTTAGCCCGCGAGCCGCTGCCGGCTGCCCCACTTGTCACGCACACATCTGCAGACGCTGCTCATCAACCGCGACACTTCCGCCGCCGGACAGCGCCTATCGCCACCCAGATCAGCTGCAGCGCCCAGATATCACCACCCAGATCAGCTGCAGCGCCCCAGCTGCCGGCGCTGCACGCTGCTGCTGACGACCCCTGACGACTGACCTGCAGTCGCACCTGCAGCCGTCCATCTCTGTCTGCATCACATCGCTGCCATCCGCCGGCTGGCCATTGTTGTCGGCTGCGGCAGTCTCGCTCCGGCAGTCTCGCTCCGGTGAGACGCCGGTGCCGTCCGAGCCGGGGAGGCAAGGTGCAGAGTGTGCCGCTGCAGTAGGCGGCAGCTGCACATATGGCAGCACTGAGAGATGTGAGAGAGGCCTCGGGATGCATCGCGCTAATTACGACGCCTCCTTCCTGGAAAAACTTCTGAATCCGCGCCTGCTGGCAGTGGATCCTCTTCTGCGGTCGGTAAAAATGGACAATTCCCCTTTAAACAGAGAAGTCAAATCTGTAGGCTTTTGCTCCTCAAAATAACGACTTTAAAATATCTTTACTTTCTCCCGCTTCTCGCTAAAGCCCTCCCCCCGTAGCAACAAACTTTTCACAGACACCTCCCGCGCTTCAACAAGGCTAGATTTTCCAACTACCTCAGGGCCCCTTGTATTGCGGGTCCCCCTGTCTCTGGTGGGCCCCCTCCAAACTGGAACCCCCCCCCAGACTCAGCAAGGCGATCTCCTATGGCTACTTTTCAATATGATTGGGCAAAAGAGTTTACTTTATCACTTTTCCAGCCGCGCTTTTAAACGCACAATACATGTGTTGTGCAGAGGTGAAAAACCTCGTGAACGCGCAAACGATCGTACGCGACAGGAAATTTTTATTTTTCGGCAAAATGCGACAGATTCTTTTCTTTTCAAAAGCCCTACCTATCATCTTCCGAAGAAGAGCTTTTTAACCAAGACAATAATATTGTGAACCTGCCTTCACGTTCTTTCACTGCACTATTATTCTCCAGTATTTTTGGGCGAATTGTGTGAAGAAAAAACGGCCAACGCGCGAACGAAATACATTGGTAGACCCATAGGACGTTTGCGGTTCGTTCGCTGTCGCACTGTCGCACGCGACAGAGTATTTTTCCAACTTTGATTTCAAGTTACCAAGTACATTGAGAAATAGTAATCTTTGTGATTTGGTTAAATGCGATAGCTCCACTTTTGGCAGTTTCGTTTGCGACAGCTTTAGCGATTTTTTCACCTCTGGTGTAGTGATCCGCACCAAACGCCATGTGACGCATTGATGAGAATGCATACTTCTCCAGGGCATAAGACTGAAAATTTTGCGCCGGTCGGTGGCGCAATAATCAGTTAACAGTTTCAGGTCTCTAATTAAAAAACATTCGAAGTTGTTTTAGCTGATTCAAAGTTGATGTCGCTGGACCAACAAATGATATGGCTGTTTGCTTACTCCTACTCCTCAAAGTTGGTATGGCTCATGCCATACCTGTCATACTGCATCCGCAATCCTTGTAATGTGCCTTTTCATCTGTTTTGTATTGCCCTTTTAACGCTTGGCCAGAGGGCCCTTTCAGCGCTCGGGAAGGGAGCTCTTTCAGCGCTCGAAAATGGGCCCCTTTGAGGAAGCGCCTCCCTCCCCCTGGACGAAATACTGGCCTTCACACTGCACGGGACCATGCGGGTCGGAGAGCTGTTGTTCAATTTCATCTGGAGATGGCCACTGGGATCAATGTATGCTGTTTCATTTGTTGTGATGCCTGGTAGATCCTCAATTCATAACAGGATTTGGCTGAAAGACGTTGAATTAGAATCCATGCCTGGGATTGCGCACATGTCAGATGTCAGCATGAAGCAGACATTGTATTGGGTCCAGCGGTGGAGTTCCTATCAGATGCCAGCTCCTAAGCGAACCTCTGCTCGGCGACGGTAGCGCTGCCTAGTGGCGGTGGACTGAAGTCTGAACTGAATTACTCTTGTGTGGCGCCACCAGCGGAGGTGCATAGTACATAGTATATTATCGTAGAGTCCGCGCGATGGCTTCTGTCCATGTTGCGTTAGCGTCAAAATCATAATATACAAATTCAAAATTTGCATCATGATAGATTTTTGTTTAGAATTTGATATACCTTAAATATAAAATATATTTTGTGGAACATTTGTATTGTAATTGGTAGATATGACTTATTGCGGCATGACATGGAGGTACTTCAATATATCAACTTTAAATTTGATACAGCAGTACAGTACAACACTATCCGCACATGTCTCTTTTTAAACCGTTCCCCGGTGGGTCTCTGAGACCACTCCGCCCAGGTCGGGGTTAACCCGGCATTGACTGGGGCCTGATCTGAACACCATTGAGTCCATTGACTGGGGGGCGTTAACCCGCGCGGCGTAGGGGGGTAAATATTACCCCCTCCCGTATTTCCGCAATAACTTAAAAACGGTAACAGATAACGACGGTCAAAGTTTACAGTACCTTATCCAGGCATCAATTTGAACGTCTTTCTTAAAAAAATCATTCTAAACAAGTTTCAGAAACTTTGGAAGATAAGACGTTTGATGACGTCATTGTCATGCCATTTTTGGTTGAATAACGATAAATGTTTGATGCATTCGTAGAAAACATAGCTTTAAGCAAATCGCAAACGCAAAAACTTATAAGAAGGAAATTTATTCTCTACAAGATGCATTGTCGGAAGTCCAACATTTTTGGTTTTTGACCCCCCCCAAAAAAAAAAATCGAAATGTCCCCAAAAAAATGAAAATTTCCAAGATATCTAAAAAACGGAAATACTTATATGAGAACCAAGGGTAATGAATACCCAGACCAAATTGTAATGTAATAGCTTCATTTTTTCAGTGACTGATTGCTCTCCAAGCCTAAATAAGGTAATGACGTCATTTCTCAAAATACGTTTTTGGGATTTTTTTGACCGTCCTACATATAAAATGCCATTTTTGTGTTTATGAGACAACTAACCTAGAAACATGCATGTTTATTCAGATTAGTCAGTTTTCAGTTTTGACCTTAGATGACCTGATCTTGACCTTTTGACCGGGGGTCAAGTTGTAAAATGACTGTTTCTATCGATCTTACGTGCAAAAGAACCCCAAAACATGTGTCACAAGGCTTGCTTTGACCTCTTCGTGACAGTGACCTCTTGTGACCTGACCTTGACCTTGACATTTGCAGCAATTTCACTTTTACGTTAATGCAATAGATGTATACACCTTTGAGAGCTTTATGTGCATTGACAGTCTTAATCAAGGATTGTAATTGAAAGTTGAACCAGATTAAAGCGGAGTGTGCCTACTCTTTGAAATGTCAAATATATTTTTACTTACGGTAAGAAGCTACTGCCTTTGATTATTTGGTACGATAAAATTCACGTCTGGAGCCCCTTTTGTTGGAATTTTTACTTATTTGTTCTGTTTGCAATTTGTGTTGTTTCAAAACTCAAAAACGTTCGTCACTATAACAGAGTAGCAAAAAATGTTACCTATAATGGCCACTGCCAAGCTAACAAATATATCTAAGCCGTTGTAATTTAGACAATGTCTAGTGCGAAAGCTCTCTGGCGGACTATTGATTAATTAATCTTTCTGCCAGAATGTGATTGGGACTTTGGATATCTCAGCCAACTTAAATGATTCTGGGGATGAAGTACATTGGCCTAAATTCAGAAAAATATGTTCTACAGACTAGGCAACAACTCACATGACCAATGTGAGTTAGCACACTCCCTGTTAACTTCCAATTAACTCGAAACTTTCCATATTGACCTGACGTGACCTTTACAATTGGACCTAACTTTGAAAATTTCGGGTTGCATTCGATTCGTTCATGAGAGCTTTCGATCGCCGCCTTTTGCGCGTCTCGCTGCGTTATTGGTCGAAGATTAAGAGGGGGGTAATATTTACCCCCCTACGCCGCGCGTTCGGCTAGAGACCCCTACGCCGCGCGGGTTAAACGCCCCTGGTTATCTTCCGAACCAATGATCGCAACGAGACGCTCAATGCGGCATTCGGAAGCGCTCACTGATAAAAATATAAAGCATCTTCGAAAGTCTCAAATTGAGGTCACATGTCAGGTCACGATCAGGTCAATGGTCAAAATAAATGGATTTTTGTGTATGAGCCATACTTTCCATCCAAAGCCTTCGATTGCGCCCATAATCACCCAAAGTGCTCTTAAATCTATGATACACATCCTGCATGATCAAAAGCGAGATTATTGGCAAAGATAAAAAATCAAGGTCATGTCACAAAAGGTCACTATACGCAAAATATCTACGAAAGTTATGCGACACATGTTTATGGATCATTTTTACGCATGGAAGGCGATAGTGAAACTCATTTGACCACCAAACTTCATATATATGAAGTAAATGTCAAGTTAAGGTCAAAGTAAGGTCAGAAGATGCCATTTTTTACAGTTGATAAATATAAACAAAAAAGGCATGTTCTGGACCAGCTCTGTCTCAGAAATACAGTGCTGTCATGTATTTTGTTGTGTCTTGTCAAAAAAAATGTCATGTGTTACCAGCATTGTAAATGCAAGCACTCAGTCAAACATGATGACATCATTTTGAAATTTGGTTTATAAGCTGCTTGCTTATAGTTATCTGACATATCAGTTGGGGACACTCTAGGGAAAGTATCAAGATCTTGACACCTCCTGAGGTATCAAGATATTGATCCAGATGTGGCGACCTGCCATAGGTGTCAAGATCTTGATCCAATGTGGGCGGAGCCTGCTATAGGCTTAATGCTTAGGTATCAAGAACTTGATCCATTTTGGGCAATTTTTACAAAAAACACTTAATTGCAGTAGAAAGCTTTTAGGTGCAGCAACTGGAAGCTGGGCACTAGATTAAAATTGCACAGTCTCTCATAATTTAGACCACCTAGGACACGAATTAGGATCCCTTTTTGGCTTAAACTCCACTTGCACAATGTTTAAGACCTTGAGGTTCTTAAAATAAATGTGCAAAGTAGATTAGCAAAAAAGGTCCAACTTGTGTCCTAGATGTCTAAATTGTGAAAGACTGTATGCAATTTACTCTAGTCCAGCTTCCAGTTGCTTGCACCTAAAAGCTTTTCTACTGCAATTAAGTGTTTTTTGTAGATTGACCAAAATAGTGTCATTCTTGATTACCAAAACTTAAGGCTTGGCAGGCTCCGCCCACAGTTGGATTCAGATCTTTGACACTATGGCAGCTCCGCACATTGGTCAAGATCTTGATGCCTCAGGAGGTGTCAAGATCTTGATACTTTCCCTAGAGTGTACCCAACTGATATGCTCTTTTTAAATATCTTTGAAATTTTGTTTTTACAGTAATTCCCCCCCCAAAAAAAACACACACACACACACATTTTTGACATTGTTGGGGTCAAACCCCCCAAAAGTGGAAATCTGAAATTGCCATTTTGTAGCCCTTATTATTTGCACTTTTTATCGGGCGAATACTAATTAAATCGTGCCGCTTCGACTTCGATTATTTTGCCTTGCCAATCAATGGTTTCTGATCATGACTCATGAGGTGTGTAGATCGCGTTGGGTGAAAAATCGCTTAGGTGTTTCGTCGAATGCAGATCCAAAATGCTGCATTGCCACCGCCACGAATAAAAGCAACGTTCACGAGAAATCCATTGATAGAGGAATCAGATTTAAAATGGCGTTAAACCTGCTCAAGCGATTAAAACGGCTCATTCAACTGTATGTCACTGTACAACGATTCATTGTTGCTATGGTAGGGTTGTAGCAAAGTTTAACAAATTATATTTTTAATGTCCAGAATCATAAAATCGAAAGCTATATGGTTAGTCACTGTCTATTCATTTCAATGAACTGCTGTATTTTCTAATAGCTCGCCATTTATTTTAGACCACATGTCAGGTCACGGTTAGGTCAAAGATCAAAATATATAAATTTGCACATAAAGACCATAATTTCCATACAAAGCCTTCTATTGTGACCATTATCACCCAGAATGCTCTCAAATGTATAATGCACATCCCTCATGAGCCAAGTTGAGATTATTGGTAAATGTTATGGTCTATGAACAAAGTCAGGTCACAAAAAATAACTATGCTAAGAAAAAACTACACATGTGATGCTGATGCGACACATCATTTTATGGATCATTTTACTTTATGGATTAGTTTACAAGTATATTTCGATAGCGATAGTAATTGTATAACCTGACCTCAATTCAGTGAAGTTAATGTCGAGCTCAGTTCAAGGTCAGCTGTCAGGTCACAAAAGGTTAAAGTTCAAACGTGATTAATATCAGTACAAAAGGCATATGTCTACACCAAATTTGTCTCAGAATTGCAGTGGAGACGTTTATTTGCTCGTAAATGATCATTGAAAAACTCCATATTAAAATAAGTCATGAGTTACTCATTCAGTTCAGTTCAGTTCAGTTCAGTTCAGTTTATTAATAGACCCTTCCACAGAGTGGATTAATGTTTGGTCCAAGTCAAAAATACAAGTTGTGTACAGAAGTAAAAAGGAATGATACATAGTACATACATCATGCTATAACTACAGTATGCTAACATAAACTAAATGACATGTTCATTATTCAGATGACCAGTTTCAAAACACAGACATCTAAGGGCGCGACGACTCGGTACGCGTTCGGGAGCCCGTGGTGCAGGCGGCAGCGGGTCCAGACGAGCGGGCTCGATATGAGAACACTCCGGCTACGCGGACATGGAGAGGCGAAAAAACCCGGCGGCTCTCAGCATAACAGCTAAACGGTCGCCCAGCGGTTTCACACGCTGCGACACGGCGGCCCGTGCGACAAACGCGAGCGACCGCGCTCAGGGGTTCCCGGGACTTCACGCGCACGAAGACCGCGGATGCTGTCGACGGTGCCTGACGAAGGTACGTCAAACCACGTGAGCCAGCCCAGCGCCCCCAGGGTTGGCGAGATGTGATCGCGGACACGGACCCCCGACACAATCCTGGCCCCAAAGTTGATCAGCCTCTGCGCCCTCTGCATATGACACGTGGCAGCCCCGCCCCAGAAGGAGAGGCAGTACAGGATATGTGGAAAAACATGACACTGGATAAGGAGCTGTCGGACTTCGGGCGTGAGGTGATGACGGATCTTATCAAGACAAAAATGGATGGAATTGCACTTTTTGACAACAGAGGATATGTGCGCTTCCCAGGATAGGGTTTGGTCAACTGTCACACCCAGCATCTTCACGAAGTTGAAAGGTGATAGATACGCCAGCAGATACATTTATATCCTAAAGGGAGGTGGTCTTTCTTCAGGTTATTTGGAGTCCAACAAGGAGCGGTGTTTGCGAGTTGGGGTTAACTTTTTAAGGAGTTGGATGTAAAGAGGATGAAACGTGAGGGAAGGTTCCTCCTGACGGGCTTAAGATTGATTAGGTTGCCAGGATGAGCAGAATCCAGCAGCTGGGTATCGTCGGCATAGGATACCAGACGTCCGTATGGGAGATAGGAAGGGAGATCGTTGGTAAAGATGCTGAATAGGATAGGGCCGACCAGAGATCCTTGGGGTACACCGTGAGATAAAGGAAGGATTAAGAAACCACCTCTCACTACCTGCCGCCTGCCACCAAGGTAGCTCCGAAACCATCTCGAATCGATGCCATACCACGAGAGCTTCGTCAGCGAGTTACGCCGTGGTTCGGACACTGTCGAGAGCACGACTCAGGTACTGACGGTGGATGCAGCCAAGTTCTTCATTCAATGCGGCGGCGTTAGCCATTTCGACAGCGTTCGACCAAGGCATCCTCCGTCGGACATGACAAGGTCGATATGCGCTATTGTCATGCGAGGGCCAAGAGGTGATGGCGTGCTAGATGGTAGAACTTGTGAACAGGGATAGTTCGCAGATTTTTGCGACAATGCCGTAAGATGGAGATGGGTCTGAATCGTTTGGCCTCGTCGGCCGACGCGGACTTATGTATCGCACGATTGAAGCCAGTTTCCAGGGAGGGACGGAAGCGTGCAGTTGATTTGAGATGGGCATAGTAATACCAGATGGATAATGTGGGGGGGTCCAGTACGCACGAACAATGTCGCGATAACATTGAAGTGGGGCGATACATCATGAAGCAAAGGCCTTGTAGATGACGACAGATCGCGCATGACGGGGAAAGCCTCCGGCAGAGTTCGACATGGTCGCAGTGTTAGGACTCGCCGTCGTTACAGTCGGTGACGAGGCGTAAGAGGTGGGGACGCCTCCGCCGTTAGCTCCGCAGCTAAGTGTGGCAACATTCGCCGAAGTTACGATTGAAGTCGTCTGGTAGCGCCACATGGCAGAACTTCAGCGTGCCCACTACCCCGTTTAGCGGGCCCGAAGCGCAAAGTTACTATGCCTCGCCAGAAACCTGCGGCGGTCCGTCGCATTGTCTACACACAGAAACTCGCGCTTGGCCTGGGACATGATGCCACGTGTGTGCGGTTTTCGCAGGCAGCAGATACGCGATGTTTTGGAAGCCAAAGTCAGCCAAAATGGTGATAAATTGACGCGGATTTATTCGGACTCGCTCGTCCTTCGCCGTTTAAGGCGTCTTACTGGTTTATATTATTTTTGGGGATACCTTTGCAACATTGATTTTTCAGCATTTTTCCAAGACAATCGTTAACAAATGTGCAAAAAATATATGAAAGCAATCAGAGATGTAAATTTTGTAGCTCTGACTATCTGTTCAAAGTACATTATTTGTACGATATTTTCAAGTTAAGCTGATTTTGCATCGAACTCGTGTGCAGCGACGCATTAAATTCGCTAATCTCGATTTTTTATTAGACAAAACTGCTTCATTTGTGCTCAAAAGACGTTACATTGATGTAAAATAGCGCTGTTGGTTTGTGAGTTATTACCAAACTTCGTCAGGGCATTTCCCCCCCCCCAACGTCAATTGTGGGTCAAATGAGCTACAATCTTGAAGCGAGATAACTTTTGTCATAGGCAGTTACTTTTTGTGCCTATTGTCTAAAGGTTCGGCTAATTAAAGGTCGGAGTCGATCTCGGAGTCGGAGTCGGAATCGGAGTCGGAGTCGGATTCGGAGTCACCTGGAAACGGATCGACTCCGCAGCCCTGGTTTCCCCGCAGTCTTTTCCTCCGCCGGCTGTCCCCATCATTACATCCATAAATATCAGTATCAGGGCTCCAATTATCCAATTTATTGTTAAGTGAGGAGAGGAAAATAAACAGATAAAACTTGGAAAATAGTTGAAATAATGTTCATAGGATGTCGTTTTTCCACCTCAATTTCCCGATGCTTAGACACTGTAATGTGCTGATGTGTAGTGTGTGGTATGCATGGTCGCTGGGTTGGCCCTGCTGGCGGGTGGGTTGATTAGCCAGATATACAGGGACGCGACTCCAGTATACGAGCGCTGCCCAGCAGATCGAGTGTCTTGTGTGTGGAGATATGCTGGCCACTAGTACAAACTAGAGACTCAAACAAGTAGATTGCAGACCTGCGGACAGAGACCCGAAATCCTGGCTTTTCCCCGCACCATGCAGCCTTCGTTCAGGCCGACAAAGAAGGCGGGTAGTGGGCTGAGACCAATCAGTGCTATTAGTGAGGCATGAGTGGTCTGAATTCGTAACAGCTGTTTTGGCGTCGAAAACTGCTGGTAGTGACGGCTATTGGCAGTGACAGTTGTTGGTAAAGTGACAGCTACTAACAGTGGCAGCTGTTGACAGCTGCCCTTGACTACCGTCCGTCCTGGGTTTGTTATGGTCCCAGGTCTGTGCCCCCCCCCCCATCATTCATCCGATCATGCAAGTCGTGCGTAGTTAGTACGATCGTATAGAATACCTCTTAGGTCTAATAGGCATCATTGACCTTGGCTTCGTCTAGAAACGGCGACAGTCCTGGGAAATCCATACGAATTTAAGGAATTAGCGTCACCCAGCCGTCAGTGTTGGTCTGAAGAGCAGATTTCGTAACTCCGTCCGGCGTTTGATGGTGGGTGGGTGGGGTCTGATGAGTCCTGAGGAGCAAGGTGGTGTGGTTCTGAGACGTCTGGAGAGCCACGGGTGGTGGGTCCGAGCGACGTCTAGAGCCAGTGGGTGGTGCTGGAGAGTCTGAGTAGCCAGGGTGGTGGGTCCGAGGCGTCTGAGAGCAGGTGGTGGGTCCGGAAGACGTTGAGGGCCAGGGGTGGGCTGAGACATCTGAGAGCCAGGGTGATGGTATGAGGCGGTCTGGAGCCAGGTGGTGGTCTGAGGAGTCTGAAAGCCAGGTGGTGGGGGTCTTGGGAGACGTGGGAGAGCCAGGTGGTGGGTGCTGAGACGTCTGAGAGCTCAGGTGGTGGGTCTTGAGACGTCTTGAGCAGACAGGTGGTGGGTCTCGAACGTCTGCAGCCAGGGGTGGGTCTGAGACGTCTGAGAAGCCAAGGTGGTGGGTCTGAGAACGTCTGAGAGCCAGGTGGTGGGTCCAGACGTCCTGAGAGCCTACGCTGGTGGTCTGCCAGAGTCTGAGTCCCAAGGGCTGCGTCTTGAGACTGCAGAGCCAGGTGGTGGGGCTGAGAGGTCTTGAGAGCAGGTGGTGAGCTGAGGCGTCTGAGAAGCAGGAGTGGTGTCTGAGACGTCTGAGAGCCAGTGGTGGGTCTGACGGTCTGAGACCGGTTTGATGGGCGTCTGAGACTCTTGAGAGGCCAGGTGATGGGCGTTCTGAGACGTCTGAGAAGCACGGTGGCTGGGTCTGAGACATCTGAGAGCCAGGTGAGTCCTGAAGAGGTCTGGAGAGCCAGGTCGGTGGGTCTGAGACATCTGAGAGCCAGGTGCGGTGGGTCTGAGAGTCTTGAGAGCCAGGTGGTGGGTCTGAACGTCTGAGAGGCCAAGTTGGTGTGGGTCTGAGACATCTGGAAGAGCCAGGTGTGGGGTCTGAGACGTCTGAGAGCCAGGTGGTGTGTTGAGCGGGGTGACAGGGCGGGGATGGCAGTTAGCACCGATGGTCTGATGGGCCGATAGACTGATATATTGATATACTGATGACCTGATATGCTGCTATTTGTGGTAGCAGCCGGTTTCATGTTACGATTTATATTGGCATTGTGAGTTATGTCGCGTGTCGGTCTCATGCGTTTTCTGCCTTGACAGAGTGTCTCGATGGGATCCTTAGGCAGAGTGTCATGACATAACTCGATAGTGATAGTATTATCAATACCTGACCTCATTTAAGTAAAGTTAATGTCAAGCTCAGTTCAAGGTCAGTTGTCAGGTCACAAAATGTCAAAGTTCGAAGGTGATTAATATAAATACAAAAGGCATATGTCTACACCAAATATTGCACAGAAATGCAGTGGAGACGTTTATGTGTTCGTAGCTGATCATTAAAAAATCATATGAATTAGGCCATGAGTTACTCATACTTCGGAAGCTATTTGTCAGGCAAAACTGGTGATATTGTTTTGAAATTTGGTCTGGAAATTGCCAATGAGTGGTTCTTTAATGTATATTATTTGGGGGATACATTTGCAACATTTATTTTTCGGCAATTTTTCCTAAACAATCGTTTAAAAAATAGTATAAAAAACATATGAAAGCAATCAGAGATGTAAATTTTGTAGCTCTAACCATGGGGTCAAAATACGATCTTCGTGCGATCTTTTAAAGTTTAGAGGATTTTTTCATCGAACTCGTGTGCAGCAACGTCACTAAATTCGTTATAAATCGATTAAATCGACAAAATTTCTTCATTTGTGCAAAAAGGACGTTAAATTGATGTTAGTTGCTTTTGAGCTATTACGAAAGTTCGTCAGAGGGGCGTTTTTGCCCCCCATCCCCAGTCAATGGCGGGTAAAATGAGTTGCAATCTTGAAACGGGATAACTTTTGCCATGGGTAGTTACTTTTTGTGCCTATTGACTAAAGCTTCAGCTAATTAAAGGTCGGAGTCGATATCGGAGTCGGAGTCGACTCCGGAGGGTCGGAGTTGGAGTCGGAGTCGGAGTCACCTGGAAACTGATCGACTCCGCAGCCCTGGTTTCCTTATTATCGTGACCGCAATTCAGAAAACGAGTCAGTCAAACCCAGCATTTCCTAGTTGTCGGTATTACCCCATGTTCTCTTTCTCTCTTACTGTTTCTCTCCTTCCTTTCCCCTCTCTTCCCGATTCTCTCCTTCCCTTCCACTCTCTTCCTGTTTCTCTCCTCCTTTCCCTTCTCTATCTCTCTAGTCTCGCGAGTTCCATGTGGCGTCATTGTCCCCTCCCGGGCAGTCTTGTCCCTGAGCAGCAGATTACTGCTAGCCAACCCCACTAAACTCAGATGTAATCTACCACCAGAGGTCTGAACCGCTCCACCGTCGCCCTGATAAGATCAACATTCATACTTGCCACCGTTCTTTGTCCATCCGAACGACAAAAACTGTGTAACGTGAAGGAATCCCAGATTTATTCAGAGAAAAACGGTCTGCCAGTGTTTGTATTATCCTCTAAGCGCCTTAGCACACAAAGCCATGGTGGAGGGATGCATATTCTATTCGTTTATACGCTTTCAGTGAAAAGGCAAAACCGAAAAGATGAGGGAAGATAAGCAGCCTCATTTAACGCAAAGGCACACACAAAATGAGGGACCGATTAGTGCTCAATAGCCCCCAAATATGTTATGAGGTCGACGAAGTGAGACATTAACATCATTTTCTGGTCATTTAACTGGAGTACGACGGCAGAACAAGTGCTGGATAATAAACATTCTAAACAAATGTACGCCACATTGTTGCCGTAACTTCATTCTGTGTATTGCGTAAGCGATTATGTGTGAAATATCTGGGCGGATTATGTTGAAACAATATACAGACACCCTTATATGCAGCCAGGAACAATATTCAGACACTCTGCAACGCAGCCAGAAACAATATTCCAGACACCCTGCAACGCAGCCAGAAACAATATTCCAGACACCCTGCAACGCAGCCAGAAACAATATTCCAGACACCCTGCAATGCAGCCTTGTCCCTGAACGATGCTCAGTTGCCCTAACACAAACATGCACTATTTGGCACCTTACTAATTGCTATGTAAAACTTGATGGTGCAAAAGCATCTGACGTTGCTTTTATTAATCGTCACTCGGCCAGAAGACTGTTACAAAAGCTGTTTGTATTGTATCGTTGCACCATGTAGCATGTTTGACCACGACACCATGACCTAGCGGAACATAGCATGGCATGGCATTATCATGAGATATGACCATATGCACTGCATACCGTCATCCAGGGTTACTTTAGACAATGAAAGATCGCAATTTACTTTACCAGTGTACAGCCTTTATTTCAAAACGAGTAATACGAGCATCTGATAATTTACAAGTTCTTTGGTTCAGGTTTGGCTAAATTAAAAATATTTGAAAAACAAGAAGCATTTTTTATGTTTTAAAGTTACTCTTATTTTGTTTCAATAACGCTCGTTTGATAGTACCATTAGCCAATAATTCGTGGTTTGCCCATGAATTAAGAAACTGGGTGCAGCCAGTAGAGCGTCCACCGCTAATAAGTATTCAGTTTTGCACTATTTATTTGTTCCCCTTGGCTGTAGCTGCAGCTAAAGGTGGAGAGGGGTGGCTAAAGTTGGCATCAATGTAATTAAGCCAGGAGCGTCGCCACAATATTTGGAATGGTGTTGAGCCAGGTGGCTGCCCCCCCCCCCCGCTCCCATATGACTAATGTCAAAATCCTGCCGATCTGGGGGCGGAGCAATCTTGGGGAGGCGCCGACGGCATCCCAGGATTGATGGTCACGCCCCCGGGGAGGGAAAGCCTCGTCATGACAACCGGTTGATCGAAGTTATCTGGTTTGGGATTCGATGTCTTAAATGCTGTCCCTCAGATCAGGAATATGTCTTCTGATCCTTATTCTTTGACTTCGTATTTTTATGTTTCAATGCAACTGCACAATAAAGTGCACCCCCTTGTCGCATCGTACCAGCTAAAAACGGATAACTTTAACAGGTAAATAATGAAATGCAAAATGACAGGATCGCGGACCGCATGCGCTTATCGATAACGCTGTCGATACTAATTTGAGCCACGTATCAATATCATGTCGATACTTACGAGGACTTGCCGATACCGATATCCACACCAAGTTTTTTTTTCTTCTAATTCATCTCTTATTATGACATTTGTCATTATCAGAGCATACGTATGCATTTTTTTGGGCTACAATATTTTCATATTGTATATATTATGCTATACACACATTTATTGGAATGTTTTACTTAGTTGAAGTCGATGGGAAAAGAGAAGGTGAACACAATTCAATTTCAACAAAGCAATGCAATGTTAGAACATTAAAAATACTGGCCGCATGCCCTGAGCAGGACTAACACTTTCATCGTATCCTATTAGAACGAACTGCACGACGGCTCCCGAAACTGATTCACCATATCTGTCCACCCTTTCCATCCAACTCTGATTGGCGAATTGGCTCTGCTCCAGTCTACCCCCTGGGACGAGAAGAGACGAGAGGTTGTCTCCGGAGGCCGCCGCTGGCTCCTGTCTCTGTTGTCTCCGAGACGGAGCCACTCGGTAGAGCTGGAGCTGGCAGGAGCAATAGCATCAGTCGCTGGTGGACGCTATTGGCGGCTCCTGTCGGAATGGTGCTGTTGGTGCCGCTCAGTTCTCCTGTCGGAATGGTGCTGCTGGTGCCGCTGGCTTCTGTCGAAATGGTGTGCATAGTAACTATCACATACTTCGTGCGAAGGAGCTAGTCTGTATAATTCCAATGACGTCAAACGTCTGACGTTCGATCTTTAACATTTTCAGCAAGTTCCCCGAATTACACTTTATGCGCTTTTAAATTAAGTTGTTTATTAAGTTGTTTAAATTAAGTTGTTAGTGCTGGTAAAACAGTTTCGGTGGTGCCGGACCAAATCTGGCCGAAACAAAGTGGCCCCGTTACCCCGTGACTTGAGGGGCCCTCTGGGCTAACTAGGGGCCCATTTGGCATGTTAATGGCCCTTCTCACTCGCCCAGGTGCCCTTTCGGTCTAGCCAGGTGCCTCAACGAGGGGCCAACAGTAAAAATTTGGTGTGTAGAATGGCCTTTTCGACCCTGCAGCAAACTTGAAAGAGTATTTTCTGGCACCCGCTTTACGTATCATGTTCGCATTTTTTACCAGCCCTGGGTTACAGTTAAGCGGTAGACATTTGTGTATGTTATCTGCTGATTAATTTGTGTGTAACTAATTCTTCGATATTGCGATATTGTGTGTAGGAATTGCTTAGTTTACTTTTAAAAAATTGTGAATGGTGATATCACTAAAATCCCTATTTAAAGTTATAATATCAATTCAAGCAAGGTGGTCCAAAATAGTATTAATGATAGATATGGAACAAGTAGCATGCTGTTGTGGTTTGATCTTCCCGGAGTTTTCAACGATTTCAGGGAACAATTATGAGGAATTATCTAAAAACATGTGCATTTCAAATGTATATACACTAGCAAAGATTGTAAAATACTGAATAATGGACAAGTTGCAGGTTGTTTGGTGAATGTGTGCAAAATAATAAGAAAAATGTGCTGACCAACGTGATTCACGCCATTTTGCATACAGACCAATATTCAGAGAGAGATATTTGCATGTAACAGTTTATTATTTATAAAGCACTTGATGTGGTGACGTCATTTAGCAATAATATTTGCGCATCCCTATGGAAAACATGTTATTTCCCAAATTTACCGTTGGGCAAAATAAAAATGGTAAACGCCTTTCCTATGACTTTCTGTTCACACCAAACTATTCAGAAATTCTATTGGAAGATTTATCTGTGTAAGAATTCACAACCACAAAGCGTCATCCTAATTATCCTCTGGAGCACATGTTCGAGATAGTCTCCGTTTCGGCTGAGGCACAGATCTGCCCTCCAACCTCAACTCACCAAGCTGCTACGGGTACCTCAGCAGGGATGGTCGCGCTAAAGACAGCCGTTGGAACCACGGCTGTCATTTAGTGCTTCCTGTCTGGAGATTCTTCTTAAAACACCTATTGTAACTCGTTAGTTACCTCCAACAGGAAGCTGTTAAGTGGGCTTCAAAATCCAGATGCTGCCCTTCACTGAAACACGCCCCAGAAATACTTGCCAAAATGCGATCGTGCCCTCAATGCTGTCTTGAATTAGCGTCTGCCGGTTCCAGAGCTGTTTATTGCGAAAAGAGGATCTAGATCATCCTTAGGAGCCGTTTGGCCTGTAAGCAATTCGTTAAAAAATGCCTTTGAGCTGCGTTAGATTATTGATTGGTCACAAGGTAGAATTCCACAATTTTAGTTTTGTGTTTTGTTCAGTAAAGTTCTATATTTCAAAATGAAGCTATATCTGCTTGAAAAGCCATATCACGTGCTTTGATTTCCACGCGATTAACGTGATGCTGAATTTTGCGTGAACCTCATTTTACAAATAAATGTGTCAAACCTACTGCTAAAAACTAACTCAGGTATCATTGCGCCTGAAATATTGCTAAATTGCGTCACGACCAATCAGAGAGCAGAATTGGAAATTACGTAAATATACTAATTATTAAAAATCTGATAATTCAGGGGAATTTATATTAAATGACAAATTTTTAAAATAGTTTAAATTAAATTGCGTTCAATCAATTACATAAAAACAGGGGGTTAGGTAACCTGCAACTTGTCCATTGTCTACTCTGTGTAAGAGATCAAAACCAACATGAGAGAGTTCGGTAGTATAATGCACTGAAGGAATGTTTGCCATCATTAATAGCGCTTTGGACTTACCGAAAAATCCTGTCAATCAGCTTCCTTTTAATATCCTGGAATTGATTGGAGTCATTCGTGGATGCCAAGCTTGAGAAGCATGGATTTTGTAAACCACATAACTCCACCTCCGTCGTCTGTAAAACAATAATTCGTAG
The DNA here is from genome assembly GCA_014673585.1 of Semibalanus balanoides. NCBI lineage: Eukaryota > Metazoa > Arthropoda > Thecostraca > Balanomorpha > Balanidae > Semibalanus > Semibalanus balanoides. The sequence goes on along the minus strand of VOPJ01014777.1, from coordinate 1,796 downwards.
TAAAAAAAACGTGCGGATCCCGAAATCTAACCAAGATCTGAATCCCGAAAAACTCAGATCCTCATTTGTTTTCAAAAAGCAATCCCGGGGTGTTAAAATGTGCAGTTAAATTAAGACCTTCACCATGTCACGGCTATATTTCAGTTATTTTATTTATGATTTTTTCCGATATATTTAAGCGTGTCTGCAACGAATTGATACAGGTTTTCGCAAAAATGTAATATTAAATGACACCCGGGCGCATTTGTTAACCTCACTGAAGAAGCAAGCAATTATATAAACTCAACGTCCCACATGGTTCACTCATTCAACTAAACTCGCGGTCACTCAACGTCAGAGGTCTAAAAACTGACTTTCTCTCTTACCCGGGAAAGAGCAAATTTATAAAAACTTAAAAAAGAGGAGAAAGAATTCGAGTAGGCATGGCCCATTGACAGTTGCAACGCCTTGCCATGCTTCATGCTTCAATGCTTCATCCTTCGTTTAGAACATGCTCTGGCAAATCGCACAATTTAGTTGCCCCGACTAACTGCACTTTCTGTTTTTACCGTGGTTTCCGAAGTCAGAGTGAGGTAGAAGAAAGTGCCTGTCGTAATGGTCCAGTTAATTGTCCTTCCGTATGGGAATTTCGTCCTAATCAGCAGTTATAGAAACCGGCATTTTTTAGAGCCTCGGGACTCACCCAAGACCCCTGGACAGGAATTCCCCTCAGTTCACAATAGGACGGCCCGCGTATCCGCGAGACTGACACGTTTATCTGGACCCGCCGTGGTGGGTCTGTAGTTGTACCCGTTAATCTGGCTCGGCAACGAAAACATGGGGCGCGAGGGGCCGGCATGCATATTACGGCAAAGAATATGGCACACGGTGACACGAGTTTCTTATTTTTAGGAAATATAAAGTACATATGTGCAAAATGTGTGTCATTGGGAGCAGACTAGGGAAGTTTTTTTTTTTAAATCTTGACCTTGAGGATCCCATCTCTCTACTCACAGCCTCTATTGGGCTCGACTTCGTGCAGCACCCAACACGAATATACGCCATAGCTAAAAATCAAGAAGGCTTCTGAGTCATGGCATGCACCGATGATTACAAAATTCGTTTTGGGGGAGAAAATCTGCAACCGGTTATAGAAAGTCGGGCGCTTTTTTAGACCTCTGCTCAACGTCAACAGTCAATACAGCCGCTCAATGATACGGCGGCCCTCACCTGACGGGGGCCAGTGGCAGTGACATAACGCCGACGCTGGTCAACAAGCACTCCGTTACGGTGACGAAGCACTCCGTTTCCGGGGCGAAAAACTCCATTTGGTCGGCCGGCGAGCCAGTGGGGACCGGATCTCCGCCTGTCCTGTTCATACTGGATTTTAGCGGCAATGGAGTCTGCTCCGAACTTCATCGGAAGGTAGCCGAGCCAGCCTAGGCACCAGAGCAGCGCCATGCTGGCTGCTCCCACCAGCCGCGGTACCTGTCAGAAGGTGAAGTTCCATCAGCTGCGGTACCTGTCAGTACAGGGAGCCCCCACCAGCTGCGGTACCTGTCAGAAGGTGAAGTCCCATCAGCTGCGGTACCTGTCAGTACAGGGAGCCCCACCAGCCGCGGTACCTGTCAGAAGGTGAGGTCCCATCAGCTGCGGTACCTGTCAGTACAGGGAGCCCCCCACCAGCCGCGGTACCTGTCAGAAGGTGAAGGTCCCATCAGCTGCGGTACCTACAGGTCAGTACAGGGAGCCCTCCACCAGCCGCGGTACCTGTCAGAAGGTGAAGTCCCATCAGCTGCGGTACAGGTCAGTACAGG
>VOPJ01014776.1:0-38330 GCA_014673585.1 Semibalanus balanoides | reverse complement strand
TGAGGCTCAGAATTTCACACACTGTAGGGAATTGATGCCCGTACATCTGTGCCAAAAAAAAAAAATCCGCTATCCTCGAATAACCTTATGGGAGGCGTCTAAACGTCCTTCCCCCAGCAGGGCGTGGGTTAACTTCGTTTTCCCTCAATCTCTGAATTTAAAGATCATCCATGTCAACTGCTTTTTGAAATATGACGTACTTTGCCGTTAGACGCCAGGAGAGCCTGGCATCTTTACCCTCAGCTCTGACTCGCTGTGTGAGGGTTATTTTTTCTTCTCTCGTTTGGTTAGGAAAAGACCGCTTTGGCCCGTTTGGACCATTGCGCAGCCATGGGATGAAGGAGAAGGGGTAAATGGGTCAAAATGGAACGCTGACCGGACGACCGCCCATGGAACAGTCCTTTCCCGCAGGGCGAAGCTTTGCGAGAGGGCCCTTGCCCATGCCCCCACGGCACACAATCCCGGGGGGATCGCGGCCCGAGAGCCGTCCTTGCCCATGGCCAGTCGGCCACCAGACCGGGATAGACGTTGGCGTGCAGAGGATGGATGACCGACAGAAGGAATGATTAGAAGATCAAAGTGACTGTTTTTTACGTGTTAGAAATTAAAATGTTTATTTAACAATTTCCAACAATAGGTAGGTACCTACCTACTAATACGCGCGCTCGGCGCTACGCATACCTATTTCTACTATTCATAGTATACTTTCGATTAATAAATTGAGATTCTTTTGTGAAACATCCTGTGATGTGGAACCAGCAAAATGCAAATAGTCTATATGACCGCTTTATTTGAAATAAAAGCTTATTCTGCCGATGACTGACCTGCCTTGTTAGAAGGCGGACGCACCTGCGTCCTGCAGTGGCCGACGCTTCTGTCATCTATAACATGTCAGCGCTGCCACCTGCAGTATCGCTCTTGAATAGATGTCGCTAGTGTCGGAAGTCGATACTCGGCGCGACGACGGGTCGGCGCTGCGCAGGAGGGGTGTCGCTGGGAGGGGAGGGGGAGGGGGCGTCGACACAGTATGAGGCGGCGCTGGCCCAGTCCTGGAGCCAACCGATGGCCAGTGCTGCGGTCGGCGTCGGAGGGACGGAGGTGTTATCAGGTCAGCAACTGGAGCCGCCATCCGACGCGACTGACGGCGGTGTCCGGGCGCTCAGCTCGACTGGCGGTACTCTTCACTCTGCTCAGCGCTGGCTCAGCGCTGACTGAGCTCAGCGGGCGGCGCTTCCCACTCGGCCTCAGCGCTGACGACGCTGACGACGCTGACGACGCTGACGACCTGATGACTTAATGTCTGACCACGACTGGCAAAAACACTGGTATGTAATCTGTACCTGTTGGCTATGGTGTATTTCTGACTTCACTCCAAATGTAATCAATATCTGCTTGTGGGGGAACGCCAGTGGTCAATATAAATTATTGGGTTATGTCCACGTACATAATAACAATTGAATATCAACAAGTTTTATGGTGTCGCAATTGTGAATGCATGATGATATAAACACTCTATTTCTCTTCTGAATGGCTATCGACAAAACAAGTCTGACGTCTAAAGCGAGCGGCACTAAAAGTGGCGCAGTGGCCAATCATTACATATATTTGGCTCATGTCATGTGTTCGTCTCACGGTGTGGTCGCATGTGTATTGGCAGTTATGACAAATGTTGAACCAGAATATGCTTGCATTTTATGGAGTCCAATTGGATGTTAAATTGTTTTCATCAAAACATCCGAGTCAACTGAGTGACATTTAATATAAATGCCGAGACAATATAGGTACACTTACTTGTTCTAAGTGCCTTTAGAAGTGCTGGTCGCACATTTTACTTAAAGGGAGTGTGCCTACTCTTTTGAAATGTCAAATATATTTTTATTATGGTAAGAAGCTATTGGTTTGATCATTGGTTACGACCACTAAAATTTCACTGTCTGGAGGCCCCTTTCAGTTAATTTTTAACTTATCATCTGTTTTTGCAATTTGTTTTGTTTTCAAACTCAGAAAACGATCGTCACTGTAAACAGAGTAAGAAGAATGTTACCCTATAATGGCGCACAAAGACGATAAAAACAAACCTATACGAAGCAATGTAAATGGGGTTTGTTTATAGTTTATTGAGGCTCTGTTCGGCCTGCTGCTATCAGTGCTCCACCTGGTTGCTTTCTATTGGCCGGGCTATCATATATGCTAGCGTTGTAATTTAAGAGCATGCTTTCTGTAGCGAAAGCTCTCTGGCGAATATCGACAATTTAAGTTCCGTCGGAATGTGATTGGCCGGAATTCGGAATATCTTAGCAACTAAGTGAATCTGGGGAATGAAGGCATATGGCTAAATTCAGAAAGATCTGTTCTACAGACTAGTTGTCAACAACTCAAGCATGACCAAGTGTTGAGTAGGCCAGCACTCCCTTTAATTTGATTACTAGTTAGAAATTTTTGAAATAATTGCAGAGTATTTAGCGAAAGAAAAGGGTGCAGGCACGTAACCAGGATATTTATCGGGGGGGGGGCGGTGGGGGGCGGCACGTCGGAAAATATAAATTTTGCTTCCTCAGCCTATGCTGCTGAAAACCGGGGGGGGGGGGGGGAGGGGGGGTAAGGGTCTGGTGGTTCGACCAGATTAATCCATACATTCTATCTAGTGTGAAATGGGATTTGCTCGAGGGGGGGGGGGCATGGCCTTCGAACCGTACCGTACCCTCCCCCCTTTGGCTGTCCATGAAAGGGTGTCGGCCACTTAAAGAACAGTTACAGAGGGCTTGAACATGAAATGCTCATATACCTATGATCTTTGATTGGACTTATTTGTATGCATTAAATACATGGTCGTGAGAAGTATTTCAACATTAACATAAATAATGATCCTCACTCAAACGTGACATGTAGTCGGGTGACGTTCGGCTTCAATAATAACATGTTTTGGCTCTCGTGTTATAACCAACGTCGGCTGCTGTGTCGAATGGGTTGCGTTGAATTGTTTTTAAAACACATTAAACTCTAAAGCTGACAAATAGGGTCTACATAACTACTAATTATCATTTATCAAATGGCCGAAAAAATGTTGCATTCTTATCACCTAATGTTTTGATATTGAAGTTAAAGACACCTCAGAATAATTATTTGTATTGCAATGTCACCTTGACCCTCGCCCGTGCATCGTCAGATTACTGCATGACCGTGCAGGGGAGGGGGGAGGGGGGTACGACCCCCTGGCGTTTCGTCCCTTATTGAGCAGCTTCTATTGCAGAACGAGCGTGTTGTTTGTGACGAAAGGAAACCATTGACGCTCAATTTTAAGGTCCTGGGCCATAAGGTGTCATCTGAGGTCATTGCAATGAGCAGGATGTCATCAAATCCTAAATGTGAAAAAACGAACACTTATATAAATGGAGCTAAAATCGATGGATGAACATCTGATTATGCTTAATGGGTGCCAAATTTGAAATCAGTGACAGAAAATGTCTTAGAAACTGCCAAATTCAACAAAGTTCATGTCAGGTCATATGAGGTCAGCGACTTCGCTTGACCTGTGGGTGTGCAAAACCCCAGTGGAATATATACTGATGTAAAATGGATCACATATTTCAAATCAGCGTCACAAAATGTCTTGGAAACTGCCAGAAGCCAAACAAAGTCATCTGAGGTCATCAGAGGTCAGTGCTTTCGGTTAACCTCTGAAAAGGGTCAATGGAGGTCACAATAGCAGTGAAAAACACAACTGTCACCTGGAAACACCTGTGCATATGTGTCTAAGCAACAAACACTCGGAAACTGCACTGGCGTCCCGTAGTATGTACATACAAGGATTGATACTACGGGACGCCATTTGCGCTTGACATGATCTTGGGAAACAGGTGCAAAGTCACGGGTCATGGAGGCAGAAGTCCACAATTTGCAGAGTATGTGTCAAATGGTTTAAGAGTACGGTAATTACAATTTCATCGCAATCGGCTGATATCTACGCGAGTTATTCCTGAAAAAGGTGGCATGTACTGGCGATGCAGTTTACAAAATATTCACTTTTTGATATATATATATATATATATATATATATATATATATATATATATATATGCGTTTGTATGTTTATCATGTATGGTATCGAATGTATTGTGCCATGGTGAAATATTAACTATTTGTTTGTCAAAAACAAATTTAGGATTTGTTTTTAAATGATGTAATTACTACTTACATATGGTGACATATAACATTATGATCCATCAATGTATCTGGTTTGAATGTTGATTCGTAAACAAGTCATAGGGTAAGAAGTTAAGTAAGTACGCCACGAAGCGTGACAACGTTTCTGAATGGTAAATGAAACAAACCGCCGACACTAAATAGGTCACCGTCCAAGGCCAAACTAATCTGCCGAACGCATCACGGTTTTCTGAAACTTCTGTTTATTTATTATCGGAACATGGTTCATATAAATGTTTCATGTGTGCATTGCAATGTACCTATTACATACTTTTTTGTTGAACATTAATGGGACAAACATCACATTTAATTAACAAAAAATGTGTCGAGAACACTAAATAGTTCGCCGTCCGGAGCCCAGCTAAATTGCAGATTTCAATACACGTTTTAAAATGTTTCTTAGTTGCTCACTTCACAGAAAATCGTACTTTTTGCAAATATAGAGTACAAGAAACATATTGCATCCCTTCATAACAGAGACTATCATGGGTGCCTAAACTCCAAGCCCAACCCAGCCGAAACCCATGAAAATCAAGCCCAGACCCAGACCAGACCCATTCAAATTCATAACTATGATACCACAATAAGGCCCATTGTGGGGCCCATTCAGATAAGGCAGATAATTATTTTCACGAAATTCGCAACCATTAACCTAGCATGTTGACTTTCATAATATTAACAATACAAAATATTAGGCACCTGTGTGTTGCTGCTGATTTGAATTTATCGAACACTTTGCGATCATCATTATCATACTGGTTCAGACCTAGGATCAGACATGGTTTAAAAAATATTACTACCCTATTACTTGCCACGATTTATTGTTGTCATATAATTGCAAAAATATATTGTTTAAAGGGAGTGTGCCTACTTTTTTGAAATGTCAAATATATTTTTATTACGGTAAGAAGCATATGCTTTGATTATTGTTACCGATAGGATTCACGGATCCTGGAGGACGCGCTGTATAGGAAGTTGTAATTTTTTAACCTTATATTATCTCGTTTTGCATTTGTTTTTGTTTCAAAACTTCCAGAAAAACGACTCGTCCACTAACTACAACAGAGGTAGCGAAGATGTTACCTCTATAATGGCGGCCACTTGGCTCAAGAGACTAACAATATATGCTAGCTGTTGGTAATTTAAGAGCAAATACTCTTCTAGTGCGTTGATTAAGTCGTCGTGTGTGCTCTCGAGACTTTAATTTTTTGAAATTTATCTTCTAAACTGCCAAGTATGTGAATTTGGGCGCATTTTGAAATATCTCAAAGCAACTTAAAGTGATTCTCGCGGGAAATTAAAGTACATTGGCTAATTCAGAAAAATATGTTCTAAACATCTACAGACTATGTGTCAACAACTCCCCCCACATGACTAATGTGAGTAGGCACACCTCCCCCGTTTAAGGTTTCCGATATCATATTACAAAAATACATGGTTAAATATCTGGTTGTCAAGTAAAAAATAACTGTTAGCGAATGATTCCCAAATTACCATACCCATGCCCACCTAGTACCCATGAAAAGTCAAAAAATGCATACCCAACCCAGACATTTGGAAGAATTGAGTGGGCACCCATGGGTGCACCCAGCCCATGATAGTCCCTGCTTCATAATAGATAGCAATGCGTAGGCAGGCTAATTTTAGCTCGGACACTGAATTCGTTGCCGAGTTCTTGTGAGTACCAAACGTTACTCGTATACGCGTGGATCGCTATATCAACTTTAACTTGAAACATCTTTCGGTAGGAATGTTTATATGCAAAATATGATCCTCTTACAATATACTTTGGTGTCGTATGTCGACTTCAAGTAATAACTCCATTTTTCTGCAAAGTTGATTATTTCTCTTTTAAACTCCTTGTATCATTTACTATGAAATACAAGTATAAAAAATGAGCGACATCTCCATAGGTTTGACTTCCATCTGCATCCCAGTGAGCGTACGTACTACGTGTATTGCGGAACAGCATTTCACCGCCAATGTGTAGTGCGGAACAGTATCCCTAGTAATGTGCAGGCACGTAGCCAAGGGAGGGGTGGGGGTGCTCCCCCTGGAGAACCGGCAGGCACTTTTCGGCGTGCGCAGTGGGCCGAAAAGGGCCGACGAGACGCGTGGTATCATGGACTCTTTAAGAGTAAAAAACACGCTTTGCGTGGTCTCCCTTTCGAGAGAATAGAACAATTCAGAGGTTCTTTACCAGGGCCCTCTCAGAAAGACCAGAGGGCCCTTGGACGTTCAAAGGGCCCCTGTGCATGTCTGAGGGGCCCCTGACCAGACCGAAAGGCCCCTGAGCAGTTCAGAGGGCCCCTGATTACGTCGAATGGGTCTCTATCCAGCACAGAAGTACCGCTGTGCAGGTCGGAGAGGCCCGCATGTCGGCATGGGGTGAAAAACAGACAGTCCAGTCCCTGGCCTGCTCGGGAGGGCCCCTGAGCAGGCATGGAGAGCCCCTGGACAGACCAGAGGGCCCCAGGAAAGTTCAAATGTTCTCTGTGCAGATAGGAATAAACCAAAAAGGTTCCTGGGTTGCTAAGATTGGCCCTGAACAAGCCAAATTGGCCAAATTGGCAATTCTGAGGGTCCTGAGGGTCTTGGTCTAATCCAGCTCACCAAAGGTTGAAGAAAAAAGGGTCTCACAAAATAAAGTGGCCGAAATCCGTAGAGTTTTTAATATCTAGTTTCTTCGGGTGGGGGAGGGCCTTTCAACGCTCTGGAAGGGCTCTTTCCAGGCGCTGCCCCCCTTGGACGAAATTTAAACGTGCCTGGCAATGTGTAATATCGTACGGAACAGTATTTTATCTTAAAATAGGAATGGAATAACAATGCAATGAGTGAATTATAAGCGATATACGACTGAAGTAAGGGTGTCGCCATTTTTCGAAAGTCGGGGACGGATGGATTTTTGAAGACGATTATTTCCATGCAGTAATGTAGAAACCCGAAAATGTTGTGAGGACACGTCCCCCTCCCCCTTTCCACTTACGACGCACATGGACTTAAGTAAAATTTATATATGTATGGGATGGAATGACCAAATCTTTACTTATTGCCAAAATATTTAATAGATCAACCGGAGTGGATATATTCAAACTAAAAAAGGAGCTAGTCTGACTGGAGATGCAATCTAGAGGTGATCGTGATGTTTACGTTAGAGTGTTGTTCTTCAGGTGACCGAAAAACAAAATTTGCGTAGATACCAAGGATATTCATATTTTAGATGTATATTTTATCATTTCGGCTATAAATTCGTTTCTGGTATTTTCGCAAGGAAAATTTTCATCCACGACTCAGGGTAGCTTCAGCTTTATTCTATTGCACAGGACGCAAAAATAAAATGTATTTCAACCTGTTTATATCTGTAACCAGCATTCATTGAAATTATGTTGATAATGATGCAAGAAAGTTGTTAATGATATTTAAATGCCGTTTTTCACGGTGTCACTATTTTGTTTTGTGAATGTGATTTGCGTATTATTCCTAAAAAGTATATACACGTTTCTTTATGTAAAGCCAATGATGTAGGAACACCACAAAAAGTGGAGGGCGGGAGATAGTAAAACTTTCATCTCGTCTTGAGAGCATCACAGCCCCTCCATGAAAGACCCGACAAACATTTTGCTATCAGGCACGAAAGGATTTTTATAAGGAGGGGGCACGTCGGAAAAATTGTTCCTCAGCCATATGCTGCTGACCGTGGGGCGGGTGGGTTCAGATTAATCCCCATTCTAATTAAGTGTTAATTTATTTTGTTCAGGGGAGGCATGGCCCCCGTGCCCCCCTTGGCTACGTCACTGTTTGCTATCAGCGACTTTTCTCACCAATGAAAAATATCCGAAGAGTGAGGAAGCCATGGTCCGCGTGTCCCCGTGTTCTTATGTGCAAAGCAGGGCTGCGGAGTCGATCGGTTTTCAGGTGACGACTCCGACTCCGACTCAAACCCTCCGGTGTCGACTCTGACTCCGACTCCTACATCGAGATTGACTCTGACCTTGAATTAGCTGAAGCTATTGTTAACAGGCACAAGAAGTAACCACCCATATCACAAATTACCCCATTTCAAGATATGGAAAGACATCGTATGACATAAGCTTTTGATTTTATAGTTGCTAAAAATACAAACGCTACTATCCACATGAGTATTAAAAGCAATAATTAAATGCTGTTGTTGATGAGTGAGGCAGCGTTTAACTCGTCTTTGTAGAATATCTGCACGCAACTTAAACTCGGATTAAAAAAATCTCGTGATCGTTGCTTAGCACGCCATTGACTGGGGAGTGGAGGGGAGGGGTGGGGAGGGGGTGAATATTATCTCCGGACAAACAGTCGCAAAAGCTTATCAAATAAAACACAATTTTGTCGTTTGTCGCTGTCGACGTAAAACTTCAGGTACCTTCTCTTACATCAATTCTATCGCTCCTTTGCAAAAAAATGAACAATTTCGTCAAATAAAATCGAGGTATATCGAAGTTGGTGACGTCACTACACACAGGTCTGAGGAAAAAATCCGCTACGCTTTAACAGATCGTACACTGTTTATACTTTGAGAAAATGCAATACAAAAACGTCAAAAGATTGCCAAGGGCAAGGCCTACAACATGGCTATCACGGATTTGTTAACAATTTTGCTTTTGATGCCAAATTTTGTTTTTGAAAAGTGCCCACAAAATCCAAAAATGTAAGACATGAATATATAAGTCAGAACAACATAAAGGTAGTTCACGAACCGAATTTCAAAACGATGTCAACAATTTCGACTAAAATATGGCTCCTGAAGCATGAGTAATTCATGCCATATTTTTTTCTTGTATTTTCGGTTTTTAATCGTCTAATATGCTGGGAAAAAATATAAATCATCGTCACTTTTGGTTTTGGAGGCAAAACTGACCCAGAAACGTGTATTTGTATTTATATTTAGCAGCTTTGAAATTTGATCTTATATAACCTGGCCCTGGACTGAGCTTGACATTAGTAACGCTTCAATGAGGTCTGGTTTTAAAATTACTTTTACTATCGAATTATACGTATGACATAATGTATAAACGATGTGTCGCCTTACTGTCGTAGATCTGTTGCGAGTAGTGACCTTTTGGAACACAACCTTGACCTTTGCCAACAATATCACTTTAGCTCATGCTGAATGTGTATGTTACATTTCAGATCACTTGGATGATAATGATCGCAATCGAAGGCTTTGTGTGAACACTGAACAGTATGGCGTGTACGCTCAAATTCCTCGATTTTGATCTTTGACACGACCGTGACCTGACATGTGACCTCAACTTGAAAAAATCAAGGATGGTTTAGATGCATCTTATTTAGACCTTCCGAATACAGCCTTGCATGTCTTGATGCGATCATTGGTTCAGAAGATAACAAGGGGCGATATTTGCCCTTCCCTATGATCAATGGCGTTCGACTGAGACCCCAGTTTAGTGGTGGGTTGAATCCTGGCGGTGGGAATTTGGATCTACATCTGACGACAGACCCTAGGGTCTTTCTCACTCACCGTGATACCTACCTCATGATTTCATTTGGAAAAGCATTGATGTGCGAGGGAATCGAACCAAACTAAGTCGAAGAGGCATGACTTCTGTAGTCATCGCCACCGGTGGTTCACTGAAAAGCACCTACAAAGTATTTGCGCAATGCCCATGCGCTGTTTATAATTGGCAGACGGAGTCGGAGTAGTCAAAATTGTATCAACTCCGACTCCGACTCCGGCCTAAATCGCAGACTACGACCGACTCCGGCTTCGACTCCGACTCAGACTCCGCAGCCCTGGTGCAAAGCAATGCAGATTCAGAGATCAACTGTAAACCAAAACTAAGTAAACTCAGCACAAGACATGTGCCTGGATCCGGGATCCAGCAGAGATCTGGATATCTATGTTCTGTGTCCCGGGATCCACATGGGACGCCAGATCCAGGTACACAATAAGCCGAGGGATCCGCAAAGATTTCAGAACCTGATTTATTTTATGCTGAGGGATCCACTGGGATCCTAGCTTCATTTTTGGGATCCAGGAACGCTGGTAGTTTCATACATGAGTCGGTTAGTTACCCTAAAGTTATCATATTTGAAAATTAATTACAATATTTATGTTTGCTTATAGATACAACTTACACAGGGGCATAGGAACTCATTTGAAGTTGGGGGGGGGGGGATGGCATTTTGAAGTGTCGATTCTTTTCATGCAACGTCCATAGGCTTAATGTTAAAATTCGAAAATGTTGGGGGGCAGTTGCCTTGACCTTCCCGGCGCCTATGAACTTACAAGGTTATTTGCAAGTACTACTTATTTACATAGTACATACAACATACGCAAAATAGAGACCACAAATTTATGTCAGTTTCCGCATCTTGTGTTTCAAGATCTAAGGCTCGTCTTAAATTATAAATCCTCTGAGATCTCAGATCCTAAAGCATTTTACGCCGAGGGATCCAGCAAAATCCCAGATCTTCATGCATTTTACGCAGAGGGATCCACTGGGATCTAATATCTTCATATACTTTATACCGAGGGATCCACTGGGATCCCAGAGCCAGCTTTGGGATCCAGGCACAAGTCTGCGTCAGCACACTGCTGCCAAGTCTGTTGCACTGTGTCTGTATGTGCACCCGGTGTGTGAATTATACCGTGACGGCGGCACTTGGCTGCAGCGTCGCCAGCTCGGTCGACAGAGCTCCGGTTCGATGCGGTGTAGCTGTGTTCCCTGTTGACACGGTGCGGGGTGTAGCGCCCCAGCGCGGTGGTTATGTGGGCCAGGTCAGCACAGGGCGGGGCGGCCCCACATAACCACGTCAATATACCGCGTCACCGCCAACGGAGGACACCACCGCAATGGAGCTTCCGGTCCACACCCAGCCTGCACCGTTTATCGGCCGTGTGGAACAGCGCCACACGCCAACTACTGCAGGAATGAAAGCACAACGTAACGGACAACCAGGAGGCGGCTCGGCGTATCATACATTGACAAGCTGGCTGAATTCCATGTCCATGGTTTTACATGCTTGTTCCACGAACTGCCGGCCGTTGCACAAGGGGGTATGAGGCGGGATTTAGGGCGACATATTTGTGTACCTACTTTCCCTGAGATTCAGAGATCTTAAATCAATATAAGCTTCCATAATATTCTGTCTGATACATTCAAAGTTGTTTTGCGGACAATCTCCGACATTTAGCGATAATACGGAGATGCAGTCTTCGCGGCTTTTTCATAACTGTCTCAAGATATAGGTATAGGAGTTACATAGGCTAACAGTGGTTGAAAAAGTTCATGTTAGTTGATGTTATTAATATGTAATAAGTTTTTCACGGCAGAGGCGGTTTCAAGACCTTCAAAAGAGGAGGGTTTCAAGAAGTACGAAACGCTTGGCTGGCTGTCAATACAACTATGTAAAGAGCACTTATAGCTATGAAGATGCTAAAAACAGTTTTTCCTTTAATTATTTGCATAATTTATTACATGTAGAGTTTTAGTGGAGTATTCAGGCACAGCAAAAGGGGGTGACAAGGATGGTGATGACGATATGCCAGCGATTACGGGCCACGGCGCAATGAACAGCTAGTTGATAATGATATATGCATATATGACGCCAGGAGAGAAAATGAAGTAATTTTGTGCAGAGACGCGCTCAGGAATCGAAAAAGGGGGTCATATTGTTGCAAGGAAACTAGGATGCATGAGCCTACAATTACATAACATATTGCAGTTTTCTTATTAAACACGCAACAAAGGGTACATTAAAAAATATTACGGGATATAATAGGCAAGTCCACGTAGGGTAAAAAGGGGGAACCAATAAGAATTGAAGCTGCAAGTGAAAAAGTCACTTGACTAGTTAGTATGATAAAATCGGGAGATGTATCTATCAAAAGATAATGTGGCTCCCCAATTTGTATCGTGGATACGCTTATGATGAAGTACAACATGCAAAATGGAACTGTCTATGATCAGTAACTTATTTATATTGCTTGGTAGCAACCTGCCTGCAGCCCGCAGTTAATATTTTGTTTTAGTCTTGGCTTCACTTTTTCACTAGTCTGGATTTACTTATGTCGATTTCTTATTTACTTTTAACTGTTTTTTAGATGTCAAAATAACGAAGAATTGCATTCATCATAAAAAGCAATCAAAAAACGATTGTATTACGCATATACTTCACCCCAATACTTAATGACCTGCACACGCCTATGAATTTTGAATTTTCTAAATTGATCTTCATATATCAAATTCCAACTCAATATCGATCGATCCACATAAGTTGCATGAAAATCGGTTCATATACATGGCAGCTGTGTTGGATCAAAAAATATATCGAATTTGTGTAGTTTTTGGCCTGCCGTTGCCTCCTATTTTTTCAAAAGAAATGTAGATCATGTTGAGGGGAATCGAACACCGTTTTATTTTTGAAAATTGGACGGGTTAGCCAGGAGCCCGCCACTAATAGGGTTAAACTAATCTTGCAACATATCGTTCGTATCGCAAACCCATGTAAATGCAGCGCTACAAAATTGACGATAGCTTCCAAAGGGGCAGGTAGGGGCAGCCAAATTAGCATCGGTTGAATAGATAATGATCTATGTCAACTAAAAATCATTTTCGCAGCTCGGGCACTAGTGGGCATTTTAAAACCGGCTCTTGCAAAAATAAAGTATGGGAAAATATTTTGTTATTTTTGACACCTCTAATAAAATTGATTATAAATAATAATAATACAAAAATGTACCTACCATTACTTTTCGTACATTGCATTACTCACTTATCACGGACGAACACCGAATAACTCGTTCAGTATCGCAATTTGTATGCTATTTTACTTTGAACATTGCCGACAAATTCCAGCAAATTGTTCCGTTTCCGCTGGTCCGTTTAAAGTTCCGTGTTCAAGCTCACCTATACGAGAAACGATTGGCGCTGGCTTACTTATATTGCCAATTTCAGAATCCATGGACAATTTTGAGTCTGACATCAACCATTTTGTGCATCGCGTAAAACTGTTTTAAAGTCGACACAAATGAATCATGTCCCCCTAAACCCCGCCGCCCGCCCATTGTGCGCTTGGTCGGTAGATGCTGCTGCAGCAGACTGAGCACGGCAGATAACCTTGCTGATCAAATTCATTACTCGCTGCCAAAAATGCAGACCGAGTCCGGACCGTGCCTCCGTTGCCTCATCAGCAGCATGTGACGCACACCGCTTCGAAGCATACCCCTGCCCTGGTAATGCCCATTATATTGTATTTTTTGAACTGTATATATATATTGTATTTTATATTGTATTGTATTTTTGTATTGTATTATATATTGTATTATTGTATTGTATATTGTATCTTGAACTGGGTATATATATATATATATATATATATATTATTATTATATTATATATATATATAGTATTTTTATATTTTTATTTTATTTTTATATGTATTCAACTGGAAGCCTGTTGCCATTGAGACCTTATCGGCCAAGCTGTCAAAAAGTAAAGGACAGGGAAAGTTATGCGATTTTTATATATCTACTAATTTTGTAAGGTTCTCAGATTGAGTAGACCCACCCAAACGCGCTAAAGATACACACACCAGCAAGGACCACCAGCAGATACCTATTTGAGGCATCACAAACAATGTGCGAATGCTATGCTAGCGGCAGAGGGGCAGAATATATCGTGACTGTCAGTTGTCACAAACACACATGAAGGGCGTCATGATGTCATGTTACTTCAAAACACCACTACGCAACCAACGTGGAATCTGCCAGTGTCTCTTTGTAGAGTTGCAAGCTTGTGGGTATTGTAAGCTGTTACTAAAGCTGGATATGGTCCAATTCTAAATTTAGAATGACATTATTTTTGAAACATTGTGTATATTATCTGAAATAATTGTCCTTCAATATTTGTGGAATGTGGTCCATATTATGCAAATAATTTCACTAAGCAGTCTTATAGTCATCACACATAAGATAACAAACAGCAGCCATTATCCTAAAACTTGCAGGCTAGATCACTCCAGTCTGTACTTCTAGCGGAAAACAGCGTGCATCACTAGGCTTCAGAGTGCCCCTCTGTCCCGGGAGCCCACTCGACTTCAGGCTGCATGGAGCTCAACTGTACCGTGTTTGCCAGCGTAAACACTGGCACACCCATCGCACTCAATGACGGACCGTTTCCCGTGCAGCCGAGTGCCGCGCTCGGACCAGCGCGCTGGTCCGCCCCCCCTCTCCTGCAGCGCGCTGGTCCACGCTGCAGCGCTGCGGAAGCAATTCATTCCGTTCAGTTGTGGACCGCACGCAGGCGTCGATCGTCGGTCAGCAGCTGCGACGTCGGACTCGGAATAACTGCCCGGGGAATACGGACCTCTGTCTCATGACAGCAGGTGGACGAGGCTGCAGAATCACATAAAAGGCACACGGTGGAACCCTGGCGGGAGTTATCGGAGATCAATGAGGATCGGCCACTGTTGTCTGACTAACCAGCCGCTGTTGTCTGACTAACCAGCCGCTGTTGTCAGACGGTGACATAGCCTGCTGTATCGGTCTATGAGCGGTACCCATCCAGCCACACTCTCTCGTCAGACGGACATAGGCCTCGCCTGATGTCCAGAACTGGAACAGCTTCTGGTTTGTCAGGACTGACCAAGCCCCCTGATATGTCAGACGGTGACCAGCCACTGTTATCTATTGACTGAACAGCCGCTGTGTCAGACTGACACAGGCCAGCTGTTGTCAGAGACCTCTCGAACCACAAGCCACGTGTCTCTCAGAACATGACCAGCCACTGCTTGTCAGACCCTGACCAGCTGCTGTTTGTCGACGGACCAGCGCTGACTGACAACCACTGCTCCCTGTCAAGACTGACCAGCCCGTGTGTGTCACAGCTGCACCCAGACCTACTTGTTGTCAGAGCTGACCAGCGGCCGCTCTTGGTCAGGACCTGACCGAGCCGGTCTGTTGTCAGACTGACCATTCCGCTGTTGTCAGTCCACGGACCAGCTGCTGGTTCGTTCCAGACCTGTGCACCACGCACACGCCTGTTATCTCACCACGTGACCCAGACCGGCTGTGGTGTTCAGCGCGTGCACCAGCCGAGCTGGTTGTCAGAGCCTGACCAGCCGCGTGTTGTCAGACTACCAGCCGCCTGATTGGTCACGTAATATGACCAGCTGCTGTTCGTGTGCCAGACTGACCGCCGCTGTTGTCCCAGGGACTGACCAGCCGCTGTCTGTCAGACTGACCAAGCCGCCTGTTGTCAAGCTTGACACAGCTGCTGTTGTCAGACGAGACCCAGCCGCTGACTGACCAGCCACGTTGTCAGAGCTGGAGCAGACCACTTTGTCAGACGAACCAGCCGCTGAACTTGAACCAAGCCACTCGATATTGTCTACGATTGGAACCCAGCCATCTGTTCTCAGCTGACCACGCGGGCTGTTTCAGACTCGCATTCCCAGCCACGTGTTTGTCAGGACGGTGACCAGCCGCTGTTGTCAGACTTTGAGCCAGGCTGCTGTTGCTCAGAACTTACTGACCAGCCGCCTAGATATGTACAGAGCTCACCAACCGTGTTCTTAGTGCCAGACTCGACTCAGACACTGCTGTGTCGCGTTCACATATTGCCCACGATGCTGGTTGATCAGACGGACACCAAGCCAGCTAGAAACTCCCAAGCCACATGTGTAGACGATGAAACCTAGCCACTGTTGTCAGACGGACCAAGAGCCGCTCGGACTGACCAACCACTGTTGTCAGATTTCTCACCAGCCCTGTTGTCAGAGACTCACACAGCCGCTGATAGTCAGCACCTGACAGCCACTGTTGCAGACTGATCCAGCTGCTGTTGTCGCTGACCAGCCACTGTGTGTAACAGACGACCCACGCACGCTTGTTGTTCAGATGACTGACACAGCCACGCCTACTTGATCAAGACTTACTAGGACCAGTCTGCTGGTGTGCAGACGTACCAATTGCGTGTTGTTCAAGACGGCTCGACCAAGCCGTGTGTCAAGGACTGAGCCAGCCGCTTTTGTCAGTACTGACCAGCCGCTGTGTGTCAGAACTGACCAGCGGCTGTACTGTTGGGTCAGACGGACAGCCGCTGTTGTCAGACGGACCGCCGCTGTTGTCAGACTGACCAGCTGCTGTGTCAGACTGACCAGCCGCTGTTGTCAGACCTGACCAGGGCCGTGTTGTCAGACTGACCGCCGTGTTGTCAACTGAACCGCCGCTGTTGTCAGACGGGACCAGCCGCTTGTTGCAGACTGACCAGGTCCTTCTGTTGTAGACGGACCAGGCCGGCGTGGTGGTTCAGTACTGACATCTCGCATGTTCGTTCAGACATGGACCAGACCACTGTTGCTCGACTGACCAGCAGCTGTTGTCAGACTTGACGCTCCTGTTTGTCCAGACGGACCAGCCGCTGTTGTCAGACGGACCAGGCCGCTAGTTGTCATAGAATGACGCAGCTCTTTGAGTGAGGTGCGACCAGCCGCTGACTAGAACCAGCCACTGTGTACAGAAACTGACCGAACAACTGGATGTCAGAATCTGACACAGAGCCTGCTGACTTGATCAAGATTGCAACACAGCTCTGTTGTCGAGAACACAGACCCAGCCTATGATCTGTGCAGGACTGACTCAGCTGCTGATTGACAGAACTGACCAGCCCCCCTCCAACTTGTTTTTTGGTTCAAAGAACTGACCAAGCTGACTGAGCCTGACCAGCGCATGTTAGTTCCAGGAACATGACCAGCCACTGTTGTCAGAACGGAGAACCACGGCCACAGACTGGGTATGTGCAAGACTGACCAGCTCGCGTGTCAAGACCTAGATCAAGCACTGTCGTCAACAGCTGGACCACGCCCGCGTGTTTTCTAGCGGCAGAGCTGACCAGCCGCTGTTGTCAGGACTGACCAGCCGCTGTCTGGTTCCAGACGTACCAGCCGACTCTCTGACAGACTGACAGCTGCTGTTGTCAGGAACGCGACACGCTCACCTTATGATTCAGTACGACCAGCTGCTGTTTGTCAGACGGACCAGCGATCTGATCTGATCCAGAACTGACCCAGCCGCACTGTTGTCAAGTGACACCTGACCGGGCGCCTGTTGGTGCCAAGAGAACTAGAACCAGCCGCTGTCTGTTCAGACGGACCAGCCGCGTGTTGTCGACTGACCAGCCGCTGGTCCTATAATCAGCGTACTGACCACCCGCTGTTGTCAGGAGACTGAGACCAGCCACTGATATGGTCCAGGTCTGACAAGCCGCTGGTGTCGAGACGGACCAGCCGCTAGTGTCAGAATACTAGAACTGCATTGAGACGCTGTTGTCAGAATCGGTGACCAAGCGGCATGTTAGGTTCAGTACTCACCAGACCGCCTTTTGTGCAGATCGGACCAGCCAACTGTGTCAAGAACATGACCTAAGGCCGACTAGTTGATCAACGGTCTCGAGGAGTTCCTTGTGAGCAGCACGCTTCACAGTCGCGGACCGCCAAGGGTTGATCCCATGGTGGGTGATGGGGACACGATGGCGGAACAGTGATGACAGCTCACAAACAACGCACCGACGTCATTACCATTTAAGTTGCAACGGACCGCCTACGGTCAGCTGACCCACCTCTCATGCAGCGTCACTGTCAATGGCTTCTGGTACGTAGGCCCACTGTCAGCTGGGCCACTTCAGGCATAACCAGCTGTGCAATGGTCGGCTGTACGCTATTATGGTTATCTGGCTCGCGTGTCAGAGGCTGTGCCTCATTGTCTAGCGGTCACTGTCACTGTCACTGAAAACGGATCTACTGTTACCTGGTCTAGCTAGTCACTCTGCCTGGTCAGATGAGAGTAAGACACTAAGCGAATAGATTAACATGTAATTCAGAGTGAGTGAGAGAGCCAGGTACGTACGGCAGAAGATATACGAATGTTGCTCGCCAGCCATATGCTGGCTGATCCGTAGAGAAGGAGGATTAGCGATCGTTTTCGTAAGAGAGAAAAAACATTTCATTCATTACAGTATGTACTCCTTGATATGGCGTTATTACTTAATTTATACAAAGGGACCTGAGCAAAGATGGATGAAGTGAAGTAGAGATACTGTAAATTTCTTGAGCGAAGCTAAGCCCTACAATTCGATACTTATCGACGCGTTGTGACGTATAATACATTTTCACTAGGCGTAGTCAATTAAAACGCGCAAAATAAAGTTTAAAACAGATTGGCACTACAGATCTCCCACCCAGAGCTTACAAAACACATTAAAATAAATAATAAAATTGCGCCTTTCTTTAGACGGATTTCGGCTTTTACTTCAACTGGAGTCCTATGTGGTCTTTCATAATGAATGTTAATTTAAATCACTTCACAATGAAATAAATGTGTTTTCAGACGTTATAATATTATTACAAATCACCTTGATTGTAAAACGACAGGGCTTTCTTTCATAATCATCTCGGAGAGATATATTTTTCTTTCAACACTGGTGCTTTTTTGCGAGAACAGATTTCGGCTCTTCACTGTATGCCGCACCGCACGTCTGATATATCTTCCGGTTAGCACCATCGAGCTAAGCCCTCCACGGGCGTCCACGATTCACGGAGTGCTACAGAGGGTTTTGCGAAAATTCGGTGAACGCCACCGACCACAACTAATAATCCAGGGAAATAGGTCTTAGCTGAGAAGTGAGAGAGGGCCACGTTCGATCGTTCAGGTCGCTGATGGCATGTCCGTCAAATGTATCAGTCAACGACAGCCGCAATGTTTATGCATGTTTATGCACTGGTGGCCAATGGCACCATCTTGCTGCATCAAGAGACAGTCTCTTCTGACCTTTTGGCATACCTTATAGGTCAGAGACCCTCTTGGAGAAGCTTTGGGTCCACGACAAGTGGTACAGCTGGCGCTGACTGGTATTGAGATTGCGGCCAAAATACAGAGTTCTTAGATTCTAAAATTGTCGTTTAACTTTAAGCACAGGTGTATTCGTTTGTGTTTACTCTGAACATGATCCAATGAAAGTAATTGAAACCGTAGCAAAAGTGACACCATAAACATGTAGCATGAAAACATCTTCAGAAGCAAATGACAGCGCTCCTCACAAAATTCCTCTAAGTCCTTCTTCTGAAGATTAACAAAATATGTGCTATATGTACTCAGCTCACTCCAATTATGGCTGCCCCGCCTTGGGGGTGACTGGCAGCTCTCTGCACGTTGAGATGTCACGACCAGAGGCGGATTCATCCGTGTGCATATAGGGCCATTTCCTTCAAAACAACTTCTATAAATCGGTCGAAAATAACCATGCCGGATTTTTAAGAAGTTATAAACAACTACCACTAAGACAATATTGTTCTTAAAATATTTATTAATGCACTATGAAGCAAAATCCAATGAGTGCTTAGCAAAAGTAAACGGAAGCGTGCAAGGGCCATTGTCAAAAATGCCTACATCCCAATTCGTGCAAATCCGTCCTGGATCCGTCCTTGAACAATGACTTGACAAGCAGACAGAAGTGGCCACGGTAATAATTGTCCAACACTATTGTTTTTGGCCCCAACAGCGTTGTATTTGACACAAGACTTGTTCAATTTGAAGGTATTTTAACGTTAAAGAATATATTTTCCAGCTAGTAACCGAATAAGTTTGAAAATGTGGTTTTCCAGCTCTGAATCGCACAACTTGGCCAACCAATTTTTGGGAAACACTTTTGCCAGGATCGCCACCAAAGTAAAGTTGTTCGCAGGAGTGTCGCCACCAAATTATGAGTGAGGCCAGCCAGGTGTTTGGGGAACAGGTAGGTGTTTGCCTCCCCACTTCTATAAGACGGATGTTAAAATAAATCATGCTAGGGGGAGACAAAGCCATCCTGAGGATCCCTCCGGTGATGACGTCCCTGGTGCTTCGCGTCAGATTCATCATGCAGAACCTCGTTGACAAAGGGAAAAATTAAGATAAATATACGAAGTGTGATGTTTGCAGAATTTTGTAAAACAAAGGTCACACTTTCGATGTATTATATGAAAAATAATATATTTTCTACGAAACGTTAAGATCAGCCTCGCCAAAGTTGGAGGGGGGGGGGCGACGTCCCTCCGGTACCGAAGTTGGGGGAAAGCACCCCCTCTGCCGCCTATTCCCGGGCCAATACTCCGTCATGTAACAGTCCACGCCGAGTGACACGTGGTACTGTTGTGAACGGTGCGACAACAACGCGACAACATCACACACACGCTGGTGTTGTTACTGGAAGGGGTTCATGTGCAGAGGCGTAGCCAGGGGGGTGCAAATGGTGCTCATGCACCCGGGAGATTTTGCCGGGCCCCCTNCCGAAATCATTGGGCAATAATGACCACACTGAGAAAATATAAAACACCCGTACGGGTGTTTTTGGGTGTGACTCCGGGTGTCACACACCTATAAGGGTGTTCGTTGAACACCTTTCAAGGTGTCGCACAACCTTTTGAACACTATTAACAGTGTTTTGACACCCAAAAACACCTATACAGTGTACCAAACACCCTTTCTTCGTAAAAAGAACACCTTGAGAACACCCGACGGGTGGTTATTTGTAGGTGTACTCTTTTGAGTGGCATGCACCCATAGAACACCTGCAAGACAGTGTACTCACACTCTTTCATCGTCACACTAAACACCTATTCCTAAAAAAATTGAGGGTGAAATCAACTCCCTGAAGTGTGCGGGTTGATATGCATTTTCACACTAATCGAAGTGCAATTTTAATATATTAAAAAAACATGGACAATTCCGATAATTTGCAGCGTCCAGACTAGAATGTAAGGTCCGTGCAATCCTTGGTCAACCAAATGACAGCGTAGCGTAACGTGCACACCACTTACAGTACGTTTTCCATGGCCTTGATAGCGCTAAACGCGTTGGGAGTGATACGGAATATGATCGGTGAATGGGTTTGTTGCATGTCATGCCAAAAAGGGAATGCACTGAAACTGATGTAACTGAACTGTCGTTTGCGCTCGTTGCACCAATAGCCGACTTAAGGTTCACGCGATTTCATTATATCAGCCTACCGGTGTTATTACTGAACGAATCATTGTAAATGTACAGTGTAGTGCAAAATATGCTCTGTCCACTTCATCGACACCACCTCTGTGTATGACTCAGTCAGTTGGTGCTGCACGCAGTTAAATCCAATGAAACTATTAATGCTCTCGCCCCTGATACCGGAGGCGAGGGCCATAGTAATTGCATTGGATTCCACTACGTGCAACACCGACAGACAGAGACAGAGACAGAAGTGGTGTCGATAAAGTGGACAGAACATATTTTGTACTACACTGTACACACATACCCATTACTCTTATGAAAATCAAAACGTTCGTATGGATGGGTGGATGGATGGATGGATGTGACGTCTGTTCCCTTTGGCGGGCCGCTGCTCGGTAACGCCGAGAGCTGCGGTGACGATTTTTCTCACCAAATCAGAAGTGTCCAACCATTGCCTGTGTAACAGTTTGGAGCTCGAACGACGTCTGATGCGCTCGTGAGGGGCGCATCTTTGCGTTTTTGGGGACTGCGTTCGCTGCCGTCCCACTCGGTGCGAGTTGCACCTGCGGACGACTCAGAAAGCTGGATAGATTTTTTGGACGAAACTCATAAGCATGATACGCCCGAAATAGCACACAGTTGGCGTGTTTATGTTTTATCGAAAGCTGTACTTGAGCTGGTCACCAATCACCATGTGAAAAAGGCAGTGCGTCACAGGGATAGACAGAATAATAACATTCACTCCCCCATTAACCCTCGAAATTGGCATCCGTGACGATATTTGAATCCGATGATGATGCAGTCGCCAAAGTGTACATTTTTTCTATTAAAAAGATAGGAGGCTAGAGCTAAAAATAAAGTGACTTTCAAAGAGAAACTCAAATTGAGGGTAGGTTTGGTTTTGACGGAGTGATTGTGCCCTACCAATCATTTTCTCAAAACGACACCACAGAACACATACACAAAGTACATTACTCACTCGGTCCACCACCACCAGATCACAGTCCTGACTGCAGTTCTGCACAGTGCACAGTGCACGACCCCTGCTGCCACCCGCACCGCCGGCCGTCTGTGGCTGGCTGTGACACTGCAGCGCGCCGCGGCCCGGCGCTGTCACTCTGCAGCGTTTACTGTAGTGCAGTCGTCTCAGTCTGACGTGGCAAGTACGCGTCCCAGTCGTCACGTCAGCGACGTCAGAGCCAGCGACGTCAGAGGGGCAGCTGCAGGCCAGCTGGTCAGACTGAAGGCATGGAGGGGAAGCGTTTTGCGCAGTGCGCTCCCATTTGTTCGGTGGGTGATATTGATTAGCGCTGAAAATTGTTTAATATAGGTATAAGATAGTTATGTTTGCTATTATGATGAAGTTAATATAGGCTGGAATTATTTACAACATGGAGTATCTATTTTATATGTAAGCAAAATATGTATTATGTGTTTGGCGAAGTGCAGCCAAGGTCAGTTAAACTTAACAGCAAACCTAGCTAAAATTCATGACGTCCCCGACAATCTGATGTAAGCCGGCCATCTGGTTCGCTCGAAAATCTTTAAAAAAAACTTGGTGGTTCGTTTGAAAATCTGCTCTAGAGCCGTTCATTTTTATAAACGAACCGTGGATCATGTGATTTATATATCTAGACTACAATTCTGCTATCTCAGTTCGAAACCTCATGTTCAGGTGGACTATTCCCCTTAGCATCAATATACAAATTAGGTCACTTTCCATTCATTCGCAAAATGATAGACACTTGACCTCAGACAGACTTTCGTCGCTCTCTGGTCCTGCTCTTGAATCCAACAACCAACTTTGAAACTGACCTGTCACGGGTAGGGCAATGCCCAGAGTGCGAGCCAAGCTTTGACATCAAAGAGCATAGTTTGACAGTTAACATGCGCCGTGCTGATATTCGGCGTCACCTTCGCCGTGCCGCGGGGGACGTCTAAAGTTCTAAAACGCTCCCTTTCTAACTCGGTTCATATGGAAAAAAGACGAAAAAAGGGTTTGATACTTCTTTAAACATTATTTTGAATGTATTGTCGGTCCTTTTTTACTCAGGTCAATATTGAGGTCATCAGAGGTCATCAAATGCCAGATTTTCCAGGTTTAGAATTTCGATCTAGGAACCCTCAAATATATATATAAAACTATGATAGCTAGGAACAAACGGAAAACAAGCAATCGAGAGCTCTTGAAAAAGGTTCCATTGTTCTCAAACTTTAGCTCAGGTTAATTAGGAGCGAGCGCGAAGCGCGAAGCGAGTCCTCATTGAATACCGGATTTTTCTCACATATAAGCGGCCGACCCGGCCCTCGGCCAGACCGCCGACCGCTGCGTCAGAACTTATATCTTTTTAATCCCGCATCCGATTAGACAAGCGTTTTTCGCAATCTTTGACGAGCCCCATGCAATTGATATTAGATTATTGAACATTGTTTTTCTCATTGTGGGTCAGCATGTGCGCGTGATCACTGTGGCGCGTCAGGGGCTGGTCAGAAGTATTTATTCCTGCTGTAGCTGAGTAAACTTGCTGGACCTATAAAAAGCTAAAATTTGGTGCGAGCTGCGAGTATGCATCACACCTGCGCAATGTTGCACAGGGTCAAAAAACTCTGGGTCACACTTGCACGTGCGCACGTGCACCCCTGTGCCGTCCACGAAATTACATGTGCAAAACATCGTTGCACATACGGACATTATTACGGCCAACCAAAAGTCGCAAAGGACACGGTCGAAACACAAGGTAGACGAACGCATCCGCCCCGCGTACGCACTATGTGTCGATCAGCGGCGCGTTGGTACGTGCAAAGCTTAGCTGGCTAAACAAGCCAAATTTCATCGTTTATGACGTCTTCACAATTTAAATCAGCTGCTTCAGCACCTAGGACGTGAAGGCATTGAAAACAAACACCAATCTGTCAGACGAATGTACCGGTCTCTAAAAATGCATTGCAAAAATTGAGGTTCTCTAATTGCACGTATTTCGCGTAAAAAATCTGTCTTGTATTTTTTTTTAAACGTTTCTATAAATTTCCTGCATTACACCGCCGCACATCAAGGATCCAACGGTGTTATGGTGCCATAGTGTAATATTTGACTTTCCACCAATATACATTTTGAACATCAATTATGGTAGTAAAATGTCCAATAGCCTTAGAAACATGAAAAATAAGTACATTCGAAAAGGAAAGACATCATTTACAGGCCTGAACAGTGTGCTTCGCATCCGTGTTCAGTAGGGTCTATTTTTCTCTTGAAATATAGGTTGATGTTAATGTCCTATTACTCACCACAGAGATATTTTATCCGAGACAGCTGCAATTCTAGTGAAAGGTTATGTTTCTGACAAACTGCGTGGGTCTGATACTTAAAATAAGTTTGTATGTTTTTCGTTAACATTTTGACAACATGTTTCATATCATGCATGTTTTATAATGATCGGTCAGGTATCATCTAGCTATAAAAGGTCAGCAGAAAAAAATTGCACCACAATGCACCAATTAGTGACCCCTCCTAAGTTATTCCCTCATTACCTATGCTTCAAGTTGATATAATTTTTTTTGCTTTCACTGCGACGGGGGGCTCCAGGAAGGTTTTATTCTCAGTTTGTACCTTCATTTGGCCTCAACATTGGCCAATGAGCAATTTAAGACATTGCAGACAAGTGAAGAACACACTCTCATCGCTTGCACTCGTGGGGCGTTCGAAATTGTTATAATTACGTGGCCCGCATTGTGGATCTTAGGATTTAGTTTTTGTCGTCATAAGGGCGGGCATCATCCCGAAAAAAGTCATAAAATGAAAAACTCATCCGATTTCGCTTCCCTAATGCATTGCTAACGTTCTTAAAAGCACTTTTCCTTAAGTAAAAAATGCGTAGGTTTTATGTTGTCGCAGATGACCAAAATCGATTTCTCGCCATATGATGTGAAAATTGATTCATACTTTTTACAACTCGAGGAGGGGCTCTAGGACAGATTTTGGCAGGCTTTTTTCGCGTATCATGTTAGCTAGACGGACGGAGTTGCGTTCTTCCATAGCTTTCTCTAACTGCATTAATTTGATGAAAGGCGTTGCAAATGTTCATTTTGATTGAATCAAGTTCACAATGAGTGTGTTTCTATTGAAATACCACAACTATTGCACGGCAGAGGCGGTTTCAGGGATTTTAGAAAAGAGGGAAGTTCCCAGGAATTATGAAACGCTTGGCTGGGCAAGTCATTAGAGCGATTTATGGAATATTTATATATGAAGATGCAGAGGATTTAATTTCCTTTCATTATTGCGTAATTATGTCATATAGACTTCCAGGGGCTTGGTGTTCAGGAACAGGAAAAGGGGGTGACTAACATAAGATTGCATATTCAAGCAATTAACGGCCTATAAGACAGAATATCTCTTAACTATATATGTACATTTTGTGCAAGGGAGGATAATAAACAATTTGTTGCAGTGGCGCACTCAGAATCGGAAAAGGTGGTCATAGATTGCAAAAGAAACTAAGATGCTGCGCACAATGACAAATATACTGCAGTTTTTAGATGGAACACGCACCAGAGGATACTCTTACGAACGATTATAGGATAATGGGTGACTCAGGCAGGGTAAGAAAGTTGGATAACAAAAGTTGAATTGAAGTTGCAGTAAAATCACTGATGACTAGTTAAGCACATAGAAACGAAATTTACTCTAGCATAAGGGTCTACTCCACTAATAGATCCTGGCCACGCCTATGAGTAAGTTAAAATATTGTAGTAAACGGACTATATCGTGTTAGTAACTTATTTATATTGTTCTGCGCATCAACCTCTCGCCCTGGCTGGTTAATAATTGTTTTATTTGCCCTCCTTTTTCTAACCTGCGCACCGCCTATGGAAAAAAATATGCTTAATAACTGTTTTGGCTGATTCACAGTAAAGCACAATTTCAATTATTCAAAAAATAAAAACCACAAAAATTGTTTCACTATGCATTTTTCACCTCCCCCCTGAGTTTGTGACCTGCAAAGATGCTATGATTTTGATTTACAAAAACTGCCATCATATGTCAATCCTTCAATTCAATCTCTATTGATCCACGCTTGCGTAAAATCGGTAAAAAAGGCCTGGCGTCTGCTATGAGTAAAAAATACCTCTAAAATTTTGCGTTTTTGCCCCCTATTCAATATTTTGACCAATTCATTACATCTGCAACTGCACACAAACGTTCGACTTTGGATTACAATATTCCGATTTATAATACTTTTCAGCCACAAAATGCTATCCTCATTATCTTCGAACGCATTTGTAGGATGTCACGAGCACCATAGGCAGAATATACCTCCCATTGTATTACTCCAAGTGACGCCTCTGATCTTCTGATAACTCTTTTTTATACTCGAGATAAGATGCACGAGGAAGATGCCTATGATTTTTTATTTTTTTTTAGAAATCCACGTTCACAACTGAAACATGACATCACATTTCTTCCAGAAAAACAGTAGTTTATGGGCCACCCAAAAAGACCGATTATCCTTATGGCGCCGTAGCTTCAAACCAAGGGTGCAGACGATAAAACATGATGCAAGCTGTAAAAGCACAATCCAAATCCATCTAATACCCACCCAAAATGATTTTTTACCTACAAACATGAAGCTTATAATTGCAAATTAAAAATTACGCTGCAAAACCTATTTAGTTCAAAGTATCGAATTGGTTCAATTAGTTCGAATTAGTTCAATTAGTTCGAATTAGTTCTATTTGCGACGGCAAAACAACACATAGCGAAAATAATTCAAAAGCATGCTTTGCACAAGACGAACCTCCGTTAGACGAATGATAAATTGACGCGGATTGTTTCGGACTCGCTCGTCCTTCGCCGCTTAAGGCGTCTTTCTGGTAGTTTAAGCTCCAGAGGTCACCAAAGGCCAAATAGGCTACTTTTGACATTTTGTGTGTGTGTAAATAACCTTTTACCTAATGAGGATAAGGCAATTTAATTTTGACATTACAATAAGAGATAAGGTAAAGTAAGATCAGGTAAAGATAAGGCAATAATTTTTTATGCCATTGTGTTTTATCTGGTCAAAACGCTTCGAACCATACTCATCATAAACAGGTTAGGTCAACTTATAAATTTGAGCTCAGGTCAAGGTCAGGTGGTGACCCAAGTAGCTCATGTTGCATATTTAGAAACGAGTCTCGATGAGAAAATCAAGTTGGGGCCAGTTTCACTTATTTACGTTCATTATGCCGATATTTATTGACAAATAAAAGTGTTGGTGACCTCAGATAACCTCTGCTGATCTTAGAGGGGTTACTACACAAAAACTGCACCTGGAACATCAATAATGGCATATGATAACATGATTGATAAGTAATTGGACTGATACATGCGTATCCTCGGAAAAGGAAACATTTGGATATTTCCAAATTCACTTAAAATGAGGTCACGAAATTTACCCGACCTTAGGTCACCGATATAACAAAATCATGGATATACAAATAGTTGGTAGGTACTTGTATCTTTATGATGTCCTGTAAGTTTGAAACTGATCGACCAAAAGAACTGTTTGGGCCTGGTAGGGGCGGGGGAGCCCGCCATGTTTCCCCCCCAAACCCAAAACCCCTTTCTTTTTGGGACGGGGGTTTAAGGGAGCGCCCCGGCGGTTTTATGGGGGGGGAAAAACCTTTTGGGTTTTTAAATGGGTTTTGGGGGGCCCGGGGGCCCGGGGGAGGCACCCCCCCCCCCTGAAGGCTCAGAAGTTCACACAGTGTAGGGAATTGTGCCCGTACATCTGCTGCCAAAAAAAATCCGCTATTCTCGAATACCTTTATGGAGCGTCTTAAACGTCCTTCCCCAGCAGGGCGTGGGTTAACTTCGTTTTCCCTCAATCTCTGAATTTAAAGATCATCCATGTCAACTGCTTTTTGAAATATGACGTACTTTGCCGTTAGACGCCAGGAGAGCCTGGCATCTTTACCCTCAGCTCTGACTCGCTGTGTGAGGGTTATTTTTTCTTCTCTCGTTTGGTTAGGAAAAGACCGCTTTGGCCCGTTTGGACCATTGCGCAGCCATGGGATGAAGGAGAAGGGGTAAATGGGTCAAAATGGAACGCTGACCGGACGACGCCATGGACACGGCCCTTTCCCGCAGGCGAAGCTGCGAGGAGGGCCCTTGCCTGCCCACGGCCACAATCCGGGGGACGGCCGAGAGCGTCACTTGCCCATGGGCCAGCGACACCAGCACCCGGCGATGGACGTATGGCGTGACAGAGGATGGATGACCGACAGAAGGAATGATTAGAAGATCAAAGTGACTGTTTTTTACTTGTTAGAAATTAAAATGTTTAATTAACAATTTCCAACAATAGGTAGGTACCTACCTACTAATGCATTTATACGCGCTCGGCGCTACGCATACCTATTTCTACTATTCATAGTATACTTTCGATTAATAAATTGAGATTCTTTTGTGAAACATCCTGTGATGTGGAACCAGCAAAATGCAAATAGTCTATATGACCGCTTTATTTGAAATAAAAGCTTATTCTGCCGATGACTGACCTGCCTTGTTAGAAGGCGGACGCACCTGCGTCCTGCAGTGGCCGACGCTTCTGTCATCTATAACATGTCAGCGCTGCCACCTGCAGTATCGCTCTTGAATAGATGTCGCTAGTGTCGGAAGTCGATACTCGGCGCGACGACGGGTCGGCGCTGCGCAGGAGGGGTGTCGCTGGGAGGGGAGGGGGAGGGGGCGTCGACACAGTATGAGGCGGCGCGCCCAGTCCCGTCCTTTCCTCTCTCCCCCTCCTCTCCGGCCTCTCCCTGTTCTTTTGTCTTTTCTTTTTTTTTCCCCTCCCTTCTCTTCTCTCTTCCCTCCCCCCTTTGCTCCACCCTCCCCTCTCCCCTTGTCCCCCTCTCTACTCGCTTTCTCTCCTCTTCTTCATTTCTTCCTCTTCCCTTTCCCCCTCCCTTCCTTCGTTTTTGTCCGTTCCTCTTTTCGCACCTCTTCCCCCTTTTCCCTTTTTTCCCCATGGAGCCAACCGATGGGCCAGTGCTGCGGTCGGCTTCGGCAGGACGGAGGGTGTTATCACGGTCACAACTGGAGCGCCACTCCTGACGCGACTGACGGCGCGTGGTCCGGGCGCTCAGCTCGACTGGCGGTACTCTTCACTCTGCTCAGCGCTGGCTCAGCGCTGACTGAGCTCAGCGGGCGGCGCTTCCCACTCGGCCTCAGCGCTGACGACGCTGACGACGCTGACGACGCTGACGACCTGATGACTTAATGTCTGACCACGACTGGCAAAAACACTGGTATGTAATCTGTACCTGTTGGCTATGGTGTATTTCTGACTTCACTCCAAATGTAATCAATATCTGCTTGTGGGGGAACGCCAGTGGTCAATATAAATTATTGGGTTATGTCCACGTACATAATAACAATTGAATATCAACAAGTTTTATGGTGTCGCAATTGTGAATGCATGATGATATAAACACTCTATTTCTCTTCTGAATGGCTATCGACAAAACAAGTCTGACGTCTAAAGCGAGCGGCACTAAAAGTGGCGCAGTGGCCAATCATTACATATATTTGGCTCATGTCATGTGTTCGTCTCACGGTGTGGTCGCATGTGTATTGGCAGTTATGACAAATGTTGAACCAGAATATGCTTGCATTTTATGGAGTCCAATTGGATGTTAAATTGTTTTCATCAAAACATCCGAGTCAACTGAGTGACATTTAATATAAATGCCGAGACAATATAGGTACACTTACTTGTTCTAAGTGCCTTTAGAAGTGCTGGTCGCACATTTTACTTAAAGGGAGTGTGCCTACTCTTTTGAAATGTCAAATATATTTTTATTATGGTAAGAAGCTATTGTTGATCATTGGTTACGATAAAATTCACGTCTGGAGCCCCTTTAGTTGAATTTTTACTTATCATCTGTTTTGCATTTGTTCTGTTTCAAAACTCAGAAACGATCGTCACTGTAAACAGAGTAACGAAGATGTTACCTATAATGGCGCACCAAAGACGATAAACAAACCTATACGAGCAATGCTATTGGGTTGTTTTTAGTTATTGAGGCTCTGTTCGGCTGCTGCTATCAGATGCCGTCACGAGTTGCTTTCATAATTCGGAGCTGATCAAGTATATGCTAGTCGTTGTTCCATTTAAGGCAATGCTTCTAGTAGCGAAAAGCTCTCTGGCGAATATTCGACAATAAGTTCCGTCGGCAATGTTGAGTTTTGGCGACTTCGGAACTATCTCTCAGCAACTAAAGGTGAATCTTGGGAAATGAAGCATAGGCTAAATTCAGAAAAATTTGTGTCTACAGACTAGTGTTCAACAACTTCACATGTCTCAATGTGAGTAGGCACCACTCCCTTTTCATTGATTACGTAGTTGGAATTTTGAAATCAAGTTGCCAGTTTTAAGCGAAAGATAAAGGGTTCCAGGCCGTAACCAGGATATTTTATTCGGGGGGGGCGGCACGTCGGAAAAATATCAAATTTTGCTCCCTCAGCCATATTTGCTGCTTGACCGCGGGTGGCCGGGGGGGGGGAGGGCGGGGTAGGTGTCATGGTCGGTTCGGCAGATAATCCCAT
The DNA here is from genome assembly GCA_014673585.1 of Semibalanus balanoides. Lineage (NCBI taxonomy): Eukaryota > Metazoa > Arthropoda > Thecostraca > Balanomorpha > Balanidae > Semibalanus > Semibalanus balanoides. The sequence continues at coordinate 7,527 of VOPJ01014776.1, read as the reverse complement.
AAACCATTATACTCTAGTGTGAGATGGATTTGCTCAGGGGGGGGGGTGGATGCACCCGTACCGTACCCTCCCCCCTTTGGCTGTCCATGAAAGGGTGTCGGCCACTTAAAGAACAGTTACAGAGGGCTTGAACATGAAATGCTCATATACCTATGATCTTTGATTGGACTTATTTGTATGCATTAAATACATGGTCGTGAGAAGTATTTCAACATTAACATAAATAATGATCCTCACTCAAACGTGACATGTAGTCGGGTGACGTTCGGCTTCAATAATAACATGTTTTGGCTCTCGTGTTATAACCAACGTCGGCTGCTGTGTCGAATGGGTTGCGTTGAATTGTTTTTAAAACACATTAAACTCTAAAGCTGACAAATAGGGTCTACATAACTACTAATTATCATTTATCAAATGGCCGAAAAAATGTTGCATTCTTATCACCTAATGTTTTGATATTGAAGTTAAAGACACCTCAGAATAATTATTTGTATTGCAATGTCACCTTGACCCTCGCCCGTGCATCGTCAGATTACTGCATGACCGTGCAGGGGAGGGGGGAGGGGGGTACGACCCCCTGGCGTTTCGTCCCTTATTGAGCAGCTTCTATTGCAGAACGAGCGTGTTGTTTGTGACGAAAGGAAACCATTGACGCTCAATTTTAAGGTCCTGGGCCATAAGGTGTCATCTGAGGTCATTGCAATGAGCAGGATGTCATCAAATCCTAAATGTGAAAAAACGAACACTTATATAAATGGAGCTAAAATCGATGGATGAACATCTGATTATGCTTAATGGGTGCCAAATTTGAAATCAGTGACAGAAAATGTCTTAGAAACTGCCAAATTCAACAAAGTTCATGTCAGGTCATATGAGGTCAGCGACTTCGCTTGACCTGTGGGTGTGCAAAACCCCAGTGGAATATATACTGATGTAAAATGGATCACATATTTCAAATCAGCGTCACAAAATGTCTTGGAAACTGCCAGAAGCCAAACAAAGTCATCTGAGGTCATCAGAGGTCAGTGCTTTCGGTTAACCTCTGAAAAGGGTCAATGGAGGTCACAATAGCAGTGAAAAACACAACTGTCACCTGGAAACACCTGTGCATATGTGTCTAAGCAACAAACACTCGGAAACTGCACTGGCGTCCCGTAGTATGTACATACAAGGATTGATACTACGGGACGCCATTTGCGCTTGACATGATCTTGGGAAACAGGTGCAAAGTCACGGGTCATGGAGGCAGAAGTCCACAATTTGCAGAGTATGTGTCAAATGGTTTAAGAGTACGGTAATTACAATTTCATCGCAATCGGCTGATATCTACGCGAGTTATTCCTGAAAAAGGTGGCATGTACTGGCGATGCAGTTTACAAAATATTCACTTTTTGATATATATATATATATATATATATATATATATATATATATATATATATGCGTTTGTATGTTTATCATGTATGGTATCGAATGTATTGTGCCATGGTGAAATATTAACTATTTGTTTGTCAAAAACAAATTTAGGATTTGTTTTTAAATGATGTAATTACTACTTACATATGGTGACATATAACATTATGATCCATCAATGTATCTGGTTTGAATGTTGATTCGTAAACAAGTCATAGGGTAAGAAGTTAAGTAAGTACGCCACGAAGCGTGACAACGTTTCTGAATGGTAAATGAAACAAACCGCCGACACTAAATAGGTCACCGTCCAAGGCCAAACTAATCTGCCGAACGCATCACGGTTTTCTGAAACTTCTGTTTATTTATTATCGGAACATGGTTCATATAAATGTTTCATGTGTGCATTGCAATGTACCTATTACATACTTTTTTGTTGAACATTAATGGGACAAACATCACATTTAATTAACAAAAAATGTGTCGAGAACACTAAATAGTTCGCCGTCCGGAGCCCAGCTAAATTGCAGATTTCAATACACGTTTTAAAATGTTTCTTAGTTGCTCACTTCACAGAAAATCGTACTTTTTGCAAATATAGAGTACAAGAAACATATTGCATCCCTTCATAACAGAGACTATCATGGGTGCCTAAACTCCAAGCCCAACCCAGCCGAAACCCATGAAAATCAAGCCCAGACCCAGACCAGACCCATTCAAATTCATATATTGATTTACCATTGCCCATTGGGGGCCCATTCCAATAAGGAGATAATTATTTTCACGAAATCGCAACCTATTAACCTAGCATGTGGACTTTCAAATATTAACCTACAAAATATTCGGCACCTGGTGTGTTGCTGCTTTGATTTGAATTTATCGACCTACCTGCGAATCATCATTAATATACTGGTAGACTTAGGATCAGACGATGGTTTAAAAATATTACTACCCCTATTACTTGCCCCACCGATTTATTGTTGTCATATAATTGCAAAAACATAGTTGTTTAAAGGAGTGTTGCCTACTTTTTTGAAATGTCAAATATATTTTATTCTACGGTAGAAGCTATTGCTTTGATTATGGGTTACCGATATTCCCATTCACGTCTGACCCCTTTAGTTGAATTTTTACTGTAGTATTCTGTTTTGGCATGTTGTGTTTTGATCAAACTACAAAAACGAGCGTCACTATCAAACAGAGTAGCCGAAGATGTACCTATAATGCGCACTTTTGCCAGGCTAAACAATATATTTACTCTGCTAGCGTGTAATTCACAGAGCAATCACTTCTATGCGTAAGCTCTCTGGCGACTATGATAATTTATCTACGCCAGTATGTGATTGGCGACTTGAAGTATCTCCAGCAAACTAAAGTGATTCTGGGGCAATGAAATCATGGCTAATATTCAGAAAATCATGTCTACAGCTATCTAGTGTCAACAACTCCACTACTGACAATGTGAGTCAGGCACACTCCCTCCTTTAAGTGCGTATATAATATCTCTACAAAAATACTTGGTTAAATATCCGGTTGTCTAAGTAAAAAATAAACTGTTAGCGATATGCATGTCCTCCATCCCTTACCATATACCCATGCCCACCTCCATACCCATGAAAAGTCAAAAAATGCATACCCAACCCAGACATTTGGAAGAATTGAGTGGGCACCCATGGGTGCACCCAGCCCATGATAGTCCCTGCTTCATAATAGATAGCAATGCGTAGGCAGGCTAATTTTAGCTCGGACACTGAATTCGTTGCCGAGTTCTTGTGAGTACCAAACGTTACTCGTATACGCGTGGATCGCTATATCAACTTTAACTTGAAACATCTTTCGGTAGGAATGTTTATATGCAAAATATGATCCTCTTACAATATACTTTGGTGTCGTATGTCGACTTCAAGTAATAACTCCATTTTTCTGCAAAGTTGATTATTTCTCTTTTAAACTCCTTGTATCATTTACTATGAAATACAAGTATAAAAAATGAGCGACATCTCCATAGGTTTGACTTCCATCTGCATCCCAGTGAGCGTACGTACTACGTGTATTGCGGAACAGCATTTCACCGCCAATGTGTAGTGCGGAACAGTATCCCTAGTAATGTGCAGGCACGTAGCCAAGGGAGGGGTGGGGGTGCTCCCCCTGGAGAACCGGCAGGCACTTTTCGGCGTGCGCAGTGGGCCGAAAAGGGCCGACGAGACGCGTGGTATCATGGACTCTTTAAGAGTAAAAAACACGCTTTGCGTGGTCTCCCTTTCGAGAGAATAGAACAATTCAGAGGTTCTTTACCAGGGCCCTCTCAGAAAGACCAGAGGGCCCTTGGACGTTCAAAGGGCCCCTGTGCATGTCTGAGGGGCCCCTGAGCAGTCAGAGGGCCCTGAATTACGTCGAATGGGTCTCTAATAATCGCAGCACAGAAGTACCGCTGGGCAGGTCGGAGAGCCCGGCATGTCGGCATGGGGTGAAAAACAGACAGCCCAGTCCCCCTGGCCTGCTCGGGAGGGCCCTGAGCAGGCATGGAGAGCCCCTGGACAGACCAGAGGGCCCCAGGAAAGTTCAAATGTTCTCTGTGCAGATAGGAATAAACCAAAAAGGTTCCTGGGTTGCTAAGATTGGCCCTGAACAAGCCAAATTGGCCAAATTGGCAATTCTGAGGGTCCTGAGGGTCTTGGTCTAATCCAGCTCACCAAAGGTTGAAGAAAAAAGGGTCTCACAAAATAAAGTGGCCGAAATCCGTAGAGTTTTTAATATCTAGTTTCTTCGGGTGGGGGAGGGCCTTTCAACGCTCTGGAAGGGCTCTTTCCAGGCGCTGCCCCCCTTGGACGAAATTTAAACGTGCCTGGCAATGTGTAATATCGTACGGAACAGTATTTTATCTTAAAATAGGAATGGAATAACAATGCAATGAGTGAATTATAAGCGATATACGACTGAAGTAAGGGTGTCGCCATTTTTCGAAAGTCGGGGACGGATGGATTTTGAAGACGATTATTTCCATGCAGTAATGTAGAAACCCGAAAATGTTGTGAGGACACGTCCCCCCTCCCCCTTTCCACTTCCGACGCACATGGACTTAAGTAAAATTTTATATACCTATATATGGGATGGAATGCCAAAATCTTTACTTATTGCCAGAATATTGAATAGATCAACCGGAGTGGATATATTCAAACTAAAAAAGGAGTTAGTCTGACTGGAGATGCAATCCAGGGGTGATCGTGATGTTTACGTAAGTGTGTTCTTCAGGTGACCGAAAAACAAACTTTGCGTAGATACCAAGGATATTCATATTTTAGATGTATATTTTATCATTTCGGCTATAAATTCGTTTCCGGTATTTTCGCAAGGAAAACTTTCATCCTCGACTCACGGTAGCGTGAGCTTTATTCTATTGCACAGGACGCAAAAATATAATGTATTTCAACCTGTTTATATTTGTAACCAGCATTCATTGAAATTATGTTGATCTTGATAATGATGCAACAAAGTTGTTAATGATATTTAAATGCCGTTTTTCACGGTGTCACTATTTTGTTTTGTGAATGTGATTTGCGGATTATTCCTAAAAAGTATATACACGTTTCTTCATATAAAGCCAATTATGTAGGAACACCACAAAAAGTGGAGGGCGGGAGATAGTACAACTTTTATCTCGTCTTGACAGCATCACAGCCCCTCCATGACAAACAACAAACATCCGACAAACATTTTGGTATCAGGCACGACAGTATTTTTATAAGGAGGGGGCACGTCGGAAAAATTGCTCCTCAGCCATATGCTGCTGACCGGTGGGGGGGGGGGTGTTGTCAGACTAATCCCATTCTATTAAGTGTGAATTTATTTTGTTCAGGGGAGGCATGGCCCCCGTGCACCCCTTGGCTACGTCACTGTTTGCTATCAGGCATCAGCGACTTTTCTCAGCAATGAAAAATATCCCAAGAGTGAGGGAGCCATGGTCTACTTCAAAAGGCAAAAATATAAACGAAATTTATGTGTGATATAAGAAGTCGACAAAACCGGACCTTCGTAATCCGGGAAGTTATTGGCCCTGACATAGATGCAATGAAGTCTCTGCTCGCTGTTAAAAAACTAATTTGAGCTGACGGGTTCCAATTGTCCCGTATTTTTCATGTTTTATGACATCCGACATTCTGCCCGCTTTCTCGTCCCCGTGTTCCTATGCGTAAAGCAGGGCTGCGGGGTCGATCGGTTTTCAGGTGACGACTCCGACTCCGACTCAAACCTTCCGGTGTCGACTCTGACTCCGACTCCGACATCGAGATTGACTCTGACCTTTAATTAGCTGAAGCTATTGCTAACAGGCACAAGAAGTAACCACCCATATCACAAATTACCCCATTTCAAGATTGGAGATCATGTAATATAAAACAACATAGTAGCTCAATGAAATGGAAAGACATCGTATGACATAAGTTTTTTATTTTATAGTTTTCAAAAATACAAACGCTGCTATCCACATGAATATTACAAGGAATAATTAAATGCTGTTGTTGATGAGTGAGGCAGCGTTTAACTCGTCTTTGTAGAATATCTGCAGTCTGCACGCAACTTAAACTCGGATTAAAAAAAATATCGTGATTGTTGCTTATCCCGCCATTGACTGGGGAGTGGAGGGGGAGGGGTGGAGAGGGGGCAAATATTACCTCCGTACAAACAGTCGCAAAAGCTTATAAAAAATGTCGTTTGTCGCTGTCGACGTGAAACTTCAGGTACCTTCTCTTATATCAATTATATCGCTCCTTTGCAAAAAATAAACAATTTCGTCAAATAAAATCGAGATTCGAGGTATATCGAAGTTGGTGACGTCACTACACACAGGGCTGAGGAAAAAATCGGCTACGCTTTAACAGATCGTACACTGTTTATATTTTGAGAAAATACAATACAAAAACGTCAAAAGATTGCCAAGGGCAAGGCCTACAACATGGCTATCACGGATTTGTTAACAATTTTGCTTTTGATGCCAAATTTTGTTTTTGGAAAGTGCACACAAAACCCAAAAATTTAAGACATTTTAAAAGTTTGAATATATACGTCAGAACAACATAAAGGTAAGTCACGAACCGAATTTCAAAACTATGTCAACAATTTCGACTAAAATATGGCTCCTGAAGTATGGGTAATTCATGCCATATTTATGTATTGTATTTTCGGTTTTTAATCGTCTAAAATGCTGGGAACAAAATATAAGTCATCGTCACTTTGGGTTTTGGAGGCAAAACTGACCCAAAAACGTGCATTTTATTTATATTTAGCAGCTTTGAAATTTGATCTTGTGTAACCTGACCCTGGACTGAGCTTGACATTAGTAACGCTTCAATGAGGTCTGGTTTTAAAATTACTTTTTCTATCGAATTATACGTATGAAATAATGTATAAACGATGTGTCGCCTGACTGTCGTAGATCTGTTGCGAATAGTGACCTTTTGGAACACAACCTTGACCCTTGCCAGCAATATCACTTTAGCTAATGCTGAATGTGTATGCTACATTTCAGATCACTTGGATGATAATGATCGCAATCGAAGGCTTTGTGTGAACAGTATTGCTTGTGCGCTCAAATTCCTCGATTTTGATCTTTGACACGACCGCGGCCTGACATGTGACTTCAACTTGAAAAAATCAAGGATGGTTTAGATGCGTCTTATTTAGACCTTCCGTATACAGCCTTGCATGTCTTGATGCGATCATTGGTTCGGAAGATAACAAGGGGCGATATTTGCCCTTCCCTATGATCAATGGCGTTCGGCTGAGACCCCAGTTTAGTGGTGGGTTGAATCCTGGCGGTGGGAATTTGGATCTTCATCTGACGACAGACCCTAGGGTCTTTCTCACTCACCGTGATACCTACCTCATGATTTCATTTGGAAAAGCATTGATGTGCGAGGGAATCGAACCAAACTAAGTCGAAGAGGCATGACTTCTGTAGTCATCGCCACCGGTGGTTCACTGAAAAGCACCTACAAAGTATTTGCGCAATGCCCATGCGCTGTTTATAATTGGCAGACGGAGTCGGAGTAGTCAAAATTGTATCAACTCCGACTCCGACTCCGGCCTAAATCGCAGACTACGACCGACTCCGGCTTCGAC